>LR737380.1:40237189-40259200 GCA_902655005.2 Marronus borbonicus | reverse complement strand
CCTAAGCGGAAGCCTCTTGCCCTGCGTTTTGGCGGGTTTCTTTGGCCGTAAACATTTGCACCCAAAATGATGGAATTCTTTCGAGGCCAAAAAACAAAGTTCGGAATTCCGCCGATCTAACGTCGGTAATCGATGACCATATGGCTGTGTATGTTCCCCATAAAATTTTAAGAAAATTAATTAATTAACAAACAGTAAGAACATTAAGTGCCAACATGTACTGTCAAAAATAACATGTTACCACACAAAAATCACAATTCCTCCGACCTGTTTCTGCAACCTTCCATATTCTTCTAGGATAGACGAGTGTCTGTGGTCCCTTTTTTATTCTAATTGGTACCTTTGTTCTGACTACTGATTGGGAAGTTTCTTTTCGCGGCGTAACTTCTCAGTGGAGATTTTTTGTTTCTCTGCCCGTAATCTTCGCTCTCAAGCCCCTATAAGCTTCCTTTAATTCGTACAAATCGCGCCATGCCGTGGGAAAGTAAGAGAAGACTTAAACTGCATTCACTATGCCCACAAACCGGGAAATCGTGGACTGCGGAAAATGCTTTATAAAAGACCTCGAGTTTCTCTCTACATATCTTATCTGTCTACAGCGATGATCTTCCAGGAACGGCGAAATAACTCGTCTTCTGTCCATTTTCCTCTGGACTAAATCTTCAATTTTACTAAAATGTTTTCCTACGATAATAGATAAACAGTTGAATATCACAATTTCGATAATTGGATACTGCTAGTTCAGAAATTGTTATATAGAGTTACGCTATCAATAATTTGAAAGGTGTATCCTAATTGGTAGTGATTAAACAAAAATCCCTCTCGCAAACAAATTTAATTTTATATTTCTTTTCGTTTCATAACGCCAGCGGCGGAGGGTGATGACGTAAACGGGAGGGCGCGCTCAACGATCGGCTTCCTCATGTGTTTCCGTTGCCTAGTACAATGTACACAATATGCAAGGAAAATACACGAGGCAATCGATTACATATATTATCGCGGCATTAGCAAACCTCTAAGGCTCAAATTAACATGTCGCAACACAATTGTCTTTTGTAAGTCAGTCAAAACTCAGGCATACTGAGGATAAATGTTTAAGCAAGTTTAAATCGTTAAATTCCTAAAATAATGTGCTATTTCCAGGATATTGTATGGAACGCATAACTGAGTGAACGAGGAATCCAACGTTACTACTATAAAAACGATAAACAAACAATACTCCACAAACAATTCTCGTTCGACTGCGTTCGACGAATTCACATATTTTTCGTTGCAAAATAAACAGCCGATATTAAACTTTTCCAATACGTTCAAATCCAATATAAGAGATAAACGAACAAGCTATAGCATATACACTTCTGTTTTCTTTAAAAACATAATATCGTTAACAAACACACACCTTATACGACATCCATTCCGTCAACGGCAAATGTACCTAATAACATAGAAACCATTGCATCGAATTGTTTACGTTTTGACATCGACAAACCCTTTGAGAATATAATATTACGTATTTGATATTGTAAATAGCAGAATTAGCTTTTAAAGCTATCAGGTTACTACTTTATGTTATTTATTTAAATTTAAATGCAGCTAGATATGTACACTGCCGTTCAGAGAAGTTCCGTCGGTTGGTAAAAAACATGAAAAGGTTACAGAAACAAACGAAACTAAAAGCAAAATGCAATTTTATTGTATGTACAGGTAAAAAAGACAAAAATAAATAAATAAAAAGTTATATATTAAAATTCAAGACACCTACTCTATTACCTCTACATATTAGAACACGCCCCAAAAATGGTCAACTCCCATGAAGTAAATCATAAAAATGGCGATTTAGTTCCCCCGAAAAGGAGCACATTAAAAATAAGTTTACTACCATCAAAAAAAGATTCTCAAAAAAATGCAAATCACGCCTCTTCAAATAGTCAAAGCTAAAGCACCGCCCAGCATTTCCCAAAAAAAACTTTACCTAGCAAAAGATACAACCCATTTAATATCCTTTTCTGTTCGGATAAAATTAAACTTTTACCGCTATGTCTATTGGTCGTTTATAAAATAATTGTTGAATTATTACTTTCATTGACTGTGAGTTCAAACTTAACATTTTAAATTAAAACTTATAATTAGCGGGACACGATCGTATATTCATACAATCTATTACGTTTTCTGGTGTCAGATACGTACACTGCCGTTCAGAGAAGTTCGTTCGGTTGGTAAAAAACATGAAAAGGTTACAGAAACAAACGAAACTTAAAAACAAAATGCAATTTTATTGTATGTACAGGTAAAAAAGACAAAAATAAATAAATAAAAAGTTATTCTGGCCTAATATAACATACTGAACATTATATTTTTTTTTCATCGAAAAAACCTCCTTTGCTGTTAATCACCGCTCGAACTATTCTAGGCATTCCTTCGATAAGTTGTGTTAAAACAGATTGTGGAATATTAATCCATTCATGTTGCAGAATATTCCGTTAATGTTCTTGTGAAGTTGGGCATATTTTCCGGATGCTCCTGTCCAGTTCATCACACTACAACTCTATAGGGTTCAAATCTGAGCTTTGCGGGGGCCATGTCATTACTTTCAGGGTGTGCTGTTCTTCTTGCTCCTTTAGATAGTTCTTACGCACTAACGCAGTGTGTTTTGGGTCGTTGTCATGTCGGGATCACTTTTCGGTTTTAGATCTTCGGACATAAACTCGTCGATTTTGCCCAAAAATCTCAAACTTTGACTCGTCACTCCAAAGCACGTGTTTCCAATCATCTAACGACCAATCTAGATGAGAACGGGCGCACTGTAGCCGTTTTGTTCTGTTGCCCCGACGTAATTAGGGTTTTCGAATGGCAATGCGTCCATGAAGGTCCGCTTGTTGAAGTCAACGTTTTACCGTACTCGGCGAAACTTGTTCTTCACGGCCGCGATTGACTTCGGCTGCTATTTGTGGCGCTGTTAATTTTCTATTGCGTTTGCTTAATAATACAATTTTCAAATATTCAGCTTTTGTTGTTTTCCTAGATGCTCCGGGACGAACACGATTTTCTATAGTTCCAGTTGTCCGATATCGCTTTATGATGTCATTTACTGTTGAACTTCTCATATTTATTTTTTCGGCAATTTGTCGCCCCGAATATCCTTCTTCAAACGTTTTTCTACACTGGTAGGCTTGCCACGTGCCATTTTGAAGTAAATTTTCTTAAAACTTTCGCGCAAAAACGACAGATGCACACCAACACACGTTTAACAGTAAAACAAAGCAAATTTATATCTTTACGCCTGTGATAGATAAACAAGAGTGATACCGCGGTATATTTCCTAAATGTATTGTTCGTTAATAATCCTCAAACGACCCGTTTCACAAGATCGGTACTTCCGAGAAATTCTTGGAATGATAATAGAAGGGACTTTATTGTGGTTGTCGCAATATTTCTACTTTACATAATAATTTATGGCTTTAATCCCTTAGAAAAGAGTGTATTCTTAATATTTTTCTAATTTTATGTATTAATAATTGTATACAGTGTGATATAATAGATTTTTATTGTATGACCGAACTTTACTGAACGGCAGTGTATATAGTTCTCTTAAGTTGCCAGCAATAACATTTCATTTTAGACGGCAATATTATTTCAATTCTGATATTATAACAAATATATACTTTTCACGTACATCCGTTGCTGTTCTTACCCTAAAGTAGACTCTTCAAAAACAACATAACACTCGAAAATAGAGTAATAAAGATTTTTTGAAACATAAACCTCTTTACCAACTGCAATTCGAAACTGTTGTTACGAAGGTGTCAAATTTAAACGGTAATTTTTCTAGTGTACTCAGGAACCAGTTTCGAGCTGGATGATGGAGTGGAGGGTTGATGGTCGGTGTCTTAGGAACTTTGGCTTTGCTGACACAGCTCATAAAGTATATGAAATACATCGTTGTATATCTAACAATTAATAATATTTTCATCAGTCAGATATCTTCTTTTCCGCGACTGATGTGACAAAACCAAAGAGAAATCATACCTAAAAAACTTACTTAACTAGGAATCGAGCCCTTACTTCAATCTACACTCAACGGCGTTAAACTTACAAAAAAATTAAATATAATATATTTTTTATATTAAACTGCATCTATTATATGCCATTAATCTACTCATAGTAATACCAGTTTCTCGCAGGTTTAAAACGATCAAAATTTTATTTCACGTTAAACACCGAAAAGCCCCAATAACTAGACGCCGTTTATGCCTTTTCGGGACTCGATAAGGTCTACACGTACTTTACAAATGAAAACCTATTTGTACGAATAAACCACAAACTGTTTGTGAACGCGGAAATGTTTACTGGAATAATATTCAGCTTCCGTTTCCCCTTTATTCGCGTTATCGATAGCGGGAAATACTTTGCAACTTGAATAACAAAGTCTCCGGCAGTGACGGTTAATATATGTTCCTATTAAAGTTGAAACTTGTTCGAAATAACCTCCTACCTGTTTAATCTTCGTGTATACCCCAAAAGTTCGCAGAAGATTTACACAAATAAGAGACTATCCCACCCAGCACATATAGTTGATCTGCAAGTTTTATCAATAGATTAATATGTGTGTGTACTCAAAGAGACTAAAAACATCGTCCGTGAAGCTGGGTCTAGCGCGGTAAACCTAGAAGTTGCATAAATCAATAATATCTGAGAATGCTTTATTGCACGGGAGTTAGAATTTGGAGTATCTGCTTGGAACCACAATAGAAATTCATTTCGATCACATTAGGAAAAAGCTAATATATCTTCAACAATAACGCACTCTCTGAACCACTTCACTATCATCCTTGCTACCAGCATCGGACTCAAGTTTCGATAACTAAGCTACCACCTTCAGCAATAAAACCGAATCGAGTTCATAATAACGTAGCTACCGAAACGTGCTACCGAAGCGTTGTGGTAAATGTTTCTGTGACTCTGTGCCACAATTTCGAGTATGTAATTTTTATTACTTACTTGACGCATAAACCAAATGATATTATTAGCTCATCTGATGATTTTGATGGAAGACTCCGCTGCTTCAATGGAAAAAAGTAAGTAGATTGCAAAACCAATGAAAGAATTGAATACACACAGTGTTTGCCAAAAATTAGCATCGAAAGCATTGTACAATATTATAAATGTAATTCATGGTCGATTGCTCTTAACTGGCCTGAGGATGAGCGTATGCTCGAAACCAGTAGCAATTTATATTAAATAGGATTTTGTGAAAATAAACCATTCTTGTGTGGTGCGGAGGGTGCCGATACTTATGTGTTGTTTAACATTCTTACTACCTCCCTCAACTACGAGTTATAAAAAAACACCATGGATTCTTGTAATTTACTTTTCGCGAAATGAAATTAATAAATAACAAAAATAGCATTCCTTCAAAGTGGTGTACCGACTCCTCTTTATATTCATGTGCGTTGTATTTAATTAAGAATTCAACACAATGCGCCCATTTGAACGGAACGATAGTAGCGAACGTACACAGAGAAGAGAGAAACCGGAAGCGGGGATTAAATAAAATTAAAAATCCCTCGCCTACAAAACAAACTTAGGATTGAATTATCCGGAATTACCCCATCCGCGAACGTTGTATTAAAATTAAGAGGATAATGCGATTAGGAATTTTTTCGACATTGTTGAACATTGTAGAAGCCTTAAAGCGCATCTTGTTTTAAAAGATCGAGAAAAATAGTCGCATGCAGATTTCAATTAGCGTGTACTTCGTATAAAAGTATAATGCAGCGCCTGGACTAAAAATCGAAAATAAGGCTGAAGAATTTAGTGCTCTCTCGTAAATAAAGCATTTCTACATGCAAAGCGGATCCGATTATTCTAGAAGCTTATCCGTATTAAGGAGCATTAGGAATTTGCAGAACGTGGGTGTTTACAACTACATTTTCCTTATTTTAGTGCCACCTTTGAATTATTCCAATCAAACTTTGTCTAATGTTTGAAGTTGCCTTCATGTACATATTTTGAACATAAAGGGTAGATTAGTGCATAACGTAAAAGGAAGGACATTGTATGTAATTGTCTGTTTACACACGATGTGTGAAGTTGTGATTTACAATACTCATTACATCGTAAGTGTTTCCAATAACCGGTTGTGATGATAAAATACCATGTACATGGCGAGGGCACGCCCTAAATCCACCTGATCATCAAGCACGTTTGGCTTCTTGCTGCTGTGCTCTTGTGTCTTCCAGGCCCTGCCCTGTTAGGTGGAAGATAGTTGATTTATTTCCGGCACAATTCGGCATCCGCGGCCTCCGTAATATGACTAAAATTTCATATGTAGAGAGTAAGCGAGCGAATTACCGCGTCTAGCTTTAAAATCTACAATGGTTTTCCTCCCGTTGCGATACCTTTCGCGCATTTCGCACCGTAATACAACAAAAAAAAAGAGCGCAAAAATGAAAATCGCGAAAAGAGGCGCCATATTCACGTTAGCATATGCTAACTGAAAAAATTCAGGTGCAAAAGTGTTCATTTAATAAACGCTTCGAATAACTTGTTCTAAAAGCGGTCGAGAAGCGCTAACTGTCGTCGAATGAAAAAGCGGCAGTGGGCGTGAGAAAGAAGAGTAAGCGGAGAGAGGAAGCAGCCTGAGAGCAAGCGAGAGAGAACCAAAAGCGGAAAGAATGCGGCGATTTGTAATTCTAATTCGGTTTGTTCGCGTAGAACGGGAAAGGCTGTCCTATTTTGTTAGGAAAATTGAATATTTTTTTTTCAGAACCGGCTGTAGCATAGAGCCGTAATCATCGTGTGCTGTTAGCCTTTCGCGTTGATCAGCGAATTGCGTTGAATTTTATCAAAAGGGCGAATGATGTTCACACACGTAATTGATTGCATTACAGTTAATGCAGTAAACTTGAGGCAGCAGTACTACCTAACGTAATGCCGGTCAATAAACTCCATCAATTAAGGAAAGGACTATCATTAATTTTTAAATTGTAAATAGAACTCCGGCACTGTATCTGGAAATGCGCTTAGCGAAAAAGAATTTATTATTGTATTGTGTAGTTCCCATTTTCTGCCTCAACTATTTCGATATATCGGCAATAATTCCGAAATTACCGCCTTCCACGTAATTTATCGCCAGCGTTCCCCGTCATAGTTTGACGAATGATCCAATATAAACTAACTTCGTTAAGTACGAGACCGGAATTGAGACGCTTCGGGTGCTGGACGCGTATTTTTCGGTTGGGGTCGGAACTGCGATGCAGGAGATTGAGGTCGCGCGTCTGCTCACATTGCGAGAAAGGGAGAAAAATTCGCGATAAACCGGGAAAATGTCTGCGTGTCGTGTAATAGGCAACGTTCTGTGTACATAGCTATCACGGAAATACCATTTCCAAGCGGATGACAGGAATCAATATCGGTAATGGACACGCATCCTTTGAAAATAGTCAACAGACACGAATCGGTAGGATGATCAGGGCAGGAAAGGCCAATCTGGTTCATACACGTACGTGCATATGTTAACTTTTTTGCGAAACCCGCAGATAATGATAGTCACGGATCCCGTAGATGATGCGAATTCCCGAGTTTTCCAATTCATTTTTTAGGGACGTGATAATCCAACGGACAGTTCAACTTGGATGAGATCACTCTTTCGGTGTACAGATGCCAATTTATTAACCGGTCGCATCTGCGTGCTGTATAACGATAAATGTATCGGTTAATACATGAATAGTTTAAGTACAAGATAACAACATTCTCAGCAGATTCTCAGCATAAAGAGTTGATTCAATTTCGGAAAAAGCAAAATTAACAAATTTAGGTAAATTCATGTAAATATACTTTTCTTTCCAGCCTGTAACATTATTGTAGAATTTGTCATCCAGCATCAGCATGAAGTTAAATAATGGCATTCAATTTCGAAAATTATTATTAGGACTGAATTATTTTATACGTATTTTTCAAATGAAGTTACTTTAAATTTACAAAGAAACGGATTATACCCGGATGCTATGGTAAATACCGATATTAAGGAAGAGAGGGGGCTCTGTTTCAGCAATGGCCTCTTCATTTAATAGGAACTCCTTTATTCAAAAAAAGTTACTCTTATAAGCAATGCTAAGTTCCAACTATTCAGAGATCAGAACAATTTGAATTTAATGCAGTATCCAGCTATTCACTGTATTGGACGTACGTCTTACATTTCCTCTTCAGGATTTTATGTTGAGCGGAAAGTTGCTATTTTGGTGTTAAGACCACTTACATATTGCAAGGATAATGTTTCCCTCCTCCATACCCTTCTGGCTTTGGAAATATCCTCTTCGGCCAATACGATGGTAAGGATTGAATCATGCGGTTATACCCGTAGATATAATTTAAAAAATTTAATTTAATTTTTTTATTACACTAGATTCAACGGAACAACAATTCTACAAAGATGAACTGTGTCTACTGAACTGGTTACGTTGTAACACGTCTATAATAAGCAGTTAATAATCAATAATATACTAAAATATAAAGCAAAATGATTAGATGGAATTACATGAAAAAAAAAGGTAAAATAAAATTTCTTTGAAAAATGACTATCAGCGCTGACGCTACTGTAATATATTGTATGTCAACGAACAACATTATTTATTTTCAAATTCATGGAATATATTACAAAATAATACTATGTCTGCCATCTAATGGGCATTTTCAGTGGTATACCAGAATACTACCGGAATAATATTATATAAACTAGTTCCTACCAATTTCTACAGATACTTGTAATATCTATTATTACAGTAACACATACTTTGTGTGGACAACTACAGATAGCGGTTACGTACAATTTAAACATGTCTGGAAATTAATTAATATAAAAAGCACACAATTAAATAATGATAGCAAGGACTGTGGCGTAGTATGGTAAACAACCATTCCTCGAAGCGGCCGTCCCGGACTATTTATTATATTACTATATAATAAATTAAACTTGTGTGGTGCGGAGGGTGCCGATACTTATGTGTTGTTTAACACAATTAAATATTTATTTTTGCACATATGTACTTTATAGAAAATTTGAATCTATGTCCAGTAAAATAAAATCTCTTTCAATTAATGCGTTTGGGTTATTTAGTTGGTTTTCGATCAAAAACAAAATGGTTCCGCCCGGGATCGAACCGGGGACCTTCTGCGTGTAAAGCAGACGTGATAACCGCTACACCACGGAACCTGCATACAATTACTTTCATTCTTTTTGGATTTACTTATTTTGTGCTAGTTTAAATGCATTACTCTCTTGACAACAAAGATCCTTATAAGACAAGCTTTTCAGTCTCTTATTGACCAAAAAATGTAATTCTACCCTCACTTGCTATTATAAAATTTGCCGTATTAAATACATTGATTTCTACATCTTTTAGGTATACAATGCAGTCAAAATGCTCGTTGGGGAAAAACGTAATTATAACGGCGCGTATTCTCCTTGTTATTAGATTCTGCGTTTCTCGGGTTTAAATTATTGATTCTCATTACTATTTCCCTTATTTTTATCTGTCTTTGTTAATCGTCTCTATTTATTTATTCCATATAAATTTATTGCGACTAATTAACTATTAGGTAAACTAGAAACTCTTGAAAAACAAGCCTAGTGTTTGAGAGATTTAATCGAATTTAGCATAATTAATTAGCTCCAACAAAATATGAAATTTAATAGACACAATTATTACGATTCGTAAGGAGCTTTTTGGACGAACCTAGCGTTAGAAGAAACAATTTGATGTTTTTTTCCTAGCTTACCTTCTATAGAAACAAGAGCAAGTTAACAAAATATTTATTCCTGTATATCGTTGGATTCGCACCACCTTTCCAAACATGTAAAAACGGGCAAGGATTTCTGTTTAGGATTGGAAAATCAACAGGAAATGCAACTCTTCTAAAATCGCCGAACTGTTTATTTTTATACAAAATTATAAACTGCACATTATAATAGTTCCCTTAAGTGTTTTATTGTTTTAGGTTACATATCTACTACTTCATGGGAATTGGCCAGGAGCTCTTTTGGACTTCAATCATATAAAGCTCAATACCAAAGGTTATACCAAGGTGTACAAATACATTTGATTAAAAACGAGAAAAGCAAACAAAAACAAAATCAATCGATTTAGTCATTAATTTTGATTTGGTTTTGCTAAATGTTTCTTTAGATGCCTCATATTTTGCTTGTTCTTCCCTTTGCCATTCTTAAAAACCCCATGGTTGTACTAACCAATTTCGCCATTGGTCTCCACTTATTGCCCATGGTTCATTTGTGGACGTGAGTAGAGACTTAACTAGTTTGCTCAAGGTTTCAACTCCTATTTTCTTGAATTTCTTTCTTTCCACTCCTCAATTTATTGAGTAACTTTCAATTTTTAGATATCCTTTCATTCAGCTGATATTTCTTTCTCTGTTCTATCCTGAGTGTTAACATCTCTTTTGACTTCCTTCATTCTGATTTCCGCTATACCTTTTGTTTTCCGTTTTGTTAACATTATATACTGAATGGTATTATATACTGTATAATATTATGCTTATATCCTCCGCTGTCCCATTCAAAAACAAACAAATATTATTTTTGTATATTTTAACGGGATTAAAACCTATTAATAATAATAATAAATCATAAAATCAGATTTAAAACATATTTCTCACGAATAAAGTGCAATGTCCAACTTAAATATTTCCTATTCGAATATTTACCATCGACTGCTGCAAATTACAATTCTCTGCTCGTCCGGAACAAAAAATTACGAATTCGTATCCATAGATGGCAAATAATCGCCCGGAATCCGCTTAAATTTTCGATATTTGTTACGTATACGGGTCTGCAGAGGTCGCCAGCGTAGAAAGCTCGTAAAGCTCGATACACGCCAGTAAGTAGGCAACCGTAAGTAATGGTGTGTGCATGGCGTGGCCCCCAATCAATCGTGCGAACTTACCTTACAGCATTAAATAATTGAATAAAAAACTCAATTGGAAACGTTATGAACCCCAGATGTGCAACGAACGTCATCGTCTATTATCGACATGGTCATGGGCTCTAGCACTTGTTTAAACACATCTCGTGATATTTGAAACACAATAATATACATTTAATGTAACATAATGGGAGGGAAATTGGTAAGTGCTAATACGATTTCAATATTACATTTTACACGATGTGCAAAATTTAGATGTAGATTAACTTGCGTCCTCTATTAAGTTATCTAAGTTCTATTCCTATTCTTATGTAACAGCGGAGAAAACCGCAGTCACATTTTCTTTGCGGCATTACTATGCACCACCGCTTCCATTCAATAAATCAAACAATTTCACGAGAATTTGATGACATGATGAGACCTTAAAGAAAGTAATTCCGTCGAACGATTTTATCCTCTTACACCTTGGTATGTGATAAATTTGAATTTAGTAGCGTTTTACTTTTACAGATACTTTAAGTGTATATTCGGCAATTCCGTAAATTATTTCCTAAGTGGACAAAGACCGCATAAAGTAAGCTTGGTTGTAAGCTTAAATAACTTTAACCGCATTGTGCGGGTCAGCTCTTACACTTCCTGAACGTGTTCCGCACAACGTATATCACGGAAACCTATTCAGAATCTCTAGCCGCCCCTCTTTACGCTAACTCGCTAATTACTGCCAAGCTAACAAATATATTTTACTTTCTTCCAAGTATAGTTATAAAATACGCTTGAACTGAAAATAGCTCTTCTTCACAATCTACATAGTACGACCAATAAACGCATATCGAAAATCCATTAATTCGTTCCAATATTGCTACTAAGGCTAAATGTCTAAATATGAAAAAAGAGTACGAATTGAAATTGACAAATTGACGAAGAGAAGAAAAATGAGATTTTAAGATGATAGATGACTCTGCGGATAAAATAGAATTGATGAAGGTGATGAACGATGAAGATGTAGATGGGATACGTAACATTAAAGGCGGTAGCTGTCAGAGTGGTTTCAAGTTACCCAATACTAAAAAAAAATACTTTAAAGACAACGACGTTGTAGGTTGATCTTTTTATAGCAAATTTACGTAATTGAAGTACACTATGCATTCATTAAACATAGATTTTTAATTATTGGAGAAATTTTAGTGCAATGAAATTTGTTTTGAAAGCGGCGATAATTAAATTTAGTTTAGTTCCCAACATTTGCATAAAGGAATATGCTTGAAAGTGCCATTTTAATATTTAATAAACGTTAAATTTATTTAAAAAAAAAGAATTTTGTTATTCAGTATCATACAGATGCAAACAACTGTAGGAGAGCCAAACAAGTGAACTCAATTATCTTTTCGGTACTTCCACATTACATTTTATAAAAATAAAATTCAATATAGTAGTCCAACCACCATGCACTACAATAATTTCAAAGGAATAAAGGCAAGGATTTGTTAGCAAGGTTACCAGGTGAGAGGGCAGCGAGGCAAGGTCTTAGAGGAAGCGTAATCGGAAGACATGGAAGAGGCAGACCAAGAACAACACGGTTACAGGAGTGCAGCTGAATTTGGTTCATATGGCAATTAGAGGCTGACTAATTGTAATGCACACCTTCTTTTATGTAACAGGCAGCTACTAGCTACTTTTTTTTGGCTCGTATCGCTCCAGAAATTGGTCTCCAAAAGTACCTTCAAAGAACAAATTAATTGTTCTATCCTCCTAATTGTTGAACAATAATTTTAAAAAGAAAAATCGAAAAATTTAAGAGACCTGTCTCGGGTTTTTTAAAGCTTAGCTCTATTGAGAAAACTTACAAACGCTTGAAATATATGTAACCTAAAGTAGCTATAGTATTTTAAAACCTTGACACACATGAATACATGAATCTGCAGTGCACATTACATAATCGTTGCATGCAGATAATTGAGTTTGCGGATTACGTAAGAATATCAAACTTATAATTAGGTGGTCGACTTCGAATTTTGTAGGAGGATAAAATAAATGAGCGCGTACTTATAATTTATTACAGTAATTCAGTAAAGGTTGAATAATTTTACTGTGGTTATCTAATAGAACAAAAAAAAAGAAAAACAATAAACTGAAAAAATGAAAGAAATAAAAAAAATATCTCTCCACTTATCTAATCTAGCTTCTAATCTTTTGCTTTGCGTGAAACTTTTGTAAGCCACAACTGACCCCTACGTAATTAGAATGACAATAGTAACATAGATGACGGGAAAAGAGGCAAACAAAGTAGTTATTTGTAAGAGTGGTGGCGTATCAAAAAGAGTGACAACACCACAGGCGTACCTGATGTATTGGATACCTTACGCAAAAAATATGCACCTATTGTTTATTTTTTTCTTACCGAATCTGGGTGCGGGCATATAACTGGTAATAGCAACCCTAACATATAACTCATTATGTTCATCGTTTGAATGCTTTGATTTTTTTCCTTTTGGAAATCTAGCTAAGCAAACACTCACTCGAACTGATCGATTTGGCGATCAAACGGTTAACATACTTTCTTTTCGATAAAAATTCCAACAGATGCTAGAACACCTCCAAATTCGGCCAAATTTCGGAAGACTCGGCTAATGATCTTAGTAATCAACTTATGCTTTGACATCTCAATCAAAATTTCTTCTTTTATACTTTTATCGTACCGGTAGGAATTCCCTTTATTTCCTGTTAGACTTTTTAAGAAATTATTGAGGACATCAGTTCTTCGAAGGGAATATTATATAAAGCACGCAAATGTTTCTATAGCAACGATAACTGAACACATTACATAAAGCACTATTTAGATTAATGCTTTATTTGATGTTATTTCGTTGTGTACGTTATATTATTTTATTACCTTTTAATGTTTACTCTCTATAAGCATAAACGGAAAGCTCATTTAGAGTTAAAAGCAAAAGCGTAGCATCTCAACTTATCCCGTTATGCGCATATTTGCATATTCAACTTTCAATTTTGCCGAAAACCCGCCGACTGCAGATAAACTTTACGAACGCTCACGCACGGGCATATTTGCATGCATGTACTCGGATAGCATGCGAATAAATCTCAGATAATGTGATATAAAAATGGAGACAATTTTAACATCCACAAGCCTAGACTGCATTACGTACATGTGTATTATACATGCTCAAAGACCAATCTAATATCCTATCAAATCCTTAGCTTGATCAAATTAAAGCTGCAAAACTGTACAAAAGGAAAAGCTATATAAAAATATTATCGAATAAGTCAAGTTCCTTGTTCTGTATAGCTCCCCCAACGACATTTCCTTTATTATGCTCACGTTAAGTGGGCGATTCGGTTCTATTGAAACATCCTAAATGAAAAACAGGACATCGATCTGGGGTTCTATCATATTTTTTTCCTTATAGAAGAGCGTTTTTATCGTTACTGAACCTTGAACGAGATTAAATGTACAGATAAGATATATTAACATCAATATAAACAGAACAAAATGAATTTATTCTTTAAATTATTTTAGCGCCTTTATCTAAAGTTACCTTCTTCTAGAATGGTTGTAAAAATTATTTGAATTATATCGGATTATATGCTCCTGGCACATAAAATGAAAGGTATCACTATTTACCAAGCTGGTCAAAACATACGGGAACACGTCATTAAAATAAGAGTGTACAAATTCAGTCTCGCATAGATAGTGGCAGGTTTAACAGCGTTCCGATATGGAATTTTATTTGTACACAGTTTCGTTGTTTTATATGTTTCTGCTTCTCTTTCAAATTATCAGAACGGTAAAAACTATTGCATGAAAGCGGCAAAAAACGTATTTTATTAATATTTGCCAGCTGCTTTAGCAGCTATTTTATTTAACAAGCATAAACCACAGGGATAACTTTTCTGGGGAATTTATTAATCTAATTATTCATGTTTTGCCGTCCGGGAACCTAACCAACTTGTCACAACATTTCGAAGATCCTCACCATCATCGAAGTGCTGCATTCCAAGCAACGTCTTCATGTGAGAGAACAGATTGAAATCATAGAGCCAAGTCCGGGTCATTTGAATCAGTTCTCTCACATGAAGACAAGGCTTGGGCTTCACCACTTCCATAATGATGAAGATCTTCAAAATGTGACGGGTTGTTAAACTCCCAGGTGACCGAGTTTTATGTAGAAGGTATTTCAAAATTAGTGAAACAATTTACATGGCGATTATATTGAAAGATACTGAGAAGCGTAGTAAGAACTGTAGCTATGCCGGTTTCTTATTTATAGGCAAACGGCCGTTAGTTTGCGAAGCTACCTCACATTACTCGCTCAGATTGTTTTACTTATTTCAGCACTTTACATATAAAAATGTATTTGTCCAATTGGAATGAATTGCTGTTGTTTCATATTTATTAGATGGATTACTAAATTGGTGTTACCATTCCAAAAAGAGAAATTTTAGTTCGCCCAACAATACTACGTACGAAACCCCATCTTCATTTACACCAACTTCTAGGATCTAATACTTAGTTTACTTTGTGCGATTTTCCAAGTTGAAATAATCTGCAATATGTAGAAAGTTGCTCTAAAGTAAATTCTTGTTAATAACTACCGCCGCATATACTCAATTAAATTTCATTGTTATTACTACTTACTGCATTCTATTTCGTGAAGATTAGGGCTTTATCTGTAGCTATCCACTCCAAAATCGTGTCTTTACGAGAATTAGCAGAACGGGATTTGATAGCAAACAAGCTAACCTAAAAATTCCTACTCTTCTTTCTTCGGATAACTTTTTAGTAAATTAAAGGAACAATTGGGCCTCCTAATTAGTCAGAAGGATAATTTAAATTACCAAGTTATTAATTCGTACGGTGAATACGCCAGCACTGGTTCCGTTTCATTATTCATCGGATACGAAATCCAGATGGAGGCACCGCGAATAATTTAACCAATTTGTATGCGTTGAATTTAACTGACGCAAACCTTTTTCCTATTTTAATCCGGTGGATGTCATAAATATAAATTTCATTTTATTCGATATGTGAGGACTATGTATGTAATGCAGGAATAAATTGCGCCGCCATGTTTAATGGAAATACCAACAATACGCCGAACTTGCAAAATGTTTTAAACTTTATACGTTCTCCCTCGCCACGTTAATTGGGATTAGTCAGATGAAAATCGTACTGCACGACGTGTGTTTAAACGTGTAATCTTGGTGTAACGAAGCAAAGTACTGACATGACTTATCTCAATAATAATTTAACTGTACGAGATTGCTTAGAAATGTCGTAGAGCAAAATTAACAAGTTATCAGAGCTAATAGTAATAATAATAATGGAATTTATTGGTATTATCAGGTACAGAATTACAAGAAAAAAAAAACAATGTAGTAACAATTACAATATAGGAGCATAACAAAAGCAATATTACCATATAGCATAATACCAAAAAGACTATTACGTCGTAAGGTATTACATAACCAATTTAGCGTTCTTCCAATAGTCTACCAAGTTAAAAATAATATTTCGTAACCGGAAGGTTTAGGGTTTTTAAGGGAAATAAACATGCACAGTGTGCCAACTAACTAACTATCGCAATGCTTACAAATTTGGGCAACAACTAACTCCAAAAGCAAACCAGGCGAAATGAAAATAGGCGATGCTGCAAGAGGACTTATTTCGTGGATTTACGTAAATGTATACAATTTACACGGGCATATAGATGTAGAGCTTACATGTGTATGTATATATATATATATACATTGCAGTACTTCTATAACAAGTAAACCGAGGCAGGCCATTCCATTTTATGCGTGGAAATTTTAACCTGGAGCTGATGCCATAGCGATTTCGTTGTTGCTGCGATTGCAAGCTCACATTTTCGATGAAAATAGAACACGATTCCAGCAGCATTGTATCCCGAGTAATTGATCTGTAAGTCACAGCAGCTGCGATAGATTTGCGGTTTCGTACAGTTACAGCTTGTTTATCCCTATAACCGTAATGGATGATGAATTTTAATGAAGGTGTAGATGCACAGAATTTTTCATTTTATTTTAAATACCACCTGTTTCCGTTATTATTGCATATACAAAAATTGCAGTATTTTGTCGAATAAGAATTAAATAAAATTAAATTAATTATTGTATTTCGTCATCACATTGTATAAACTGCTCAGTGAGAGAAAGATAACGAAAGAGCAATGTCACTAAATATTTTTGCAATATTCAGTGAACTGTGAATGTTCCCTGGTTTCGTCCGAGGTTCAAGGGCCATATTACCCTGTAGAATGGCAAATAACTCTATGGAAATAATTAGTGCAACTGGCTAGATAGTAAACGCGACAATAGGTAGTTCCGCAATAATATTAGCTATAAATTTAGCGCGTACGTGTACAAAATTTAATCAATTCACCATTCAAACATGAAAACGAAAAATCGTTATTCGAGGATATTTATTACCACCTCAGAGCCTCTAATTTTGTTTTATTTTATTAATTAATTTTTAAAGTTAATGGAAATTTCCTTTGCGCCTATATACCTGACGCTTGCATAAAGAGTTGGGCACCCAAGGAAATTCTACTTTTGTTCCGTGTTTGGTATATAATTCATCAAAGGCCGTTGGTAATTTATACCATTAGTCATTATTACTGTGTTTCGATATTGATCAACTTGTTCGAGTTTGTATTCATGCTACAAATGGTGAAAAAAAACTCAATTTTATGTGATTGTTTTGTAAACAAGAAACAAGGAGCTTATAGGTTTTCACTTAAGAAGATTGCGTAGCTTATGCAATAAGGTACTAGTTGAAGTTCTACTCTTTACGAAGCCGGTTGTAAAAACTTTAACATCGTGTTCACTGTAACAAGGTTTTTACGTGCTGCCTTACACACTTTGAATCATCTTTAAAAATCTAGCATTACCTTAATCGTATAGTTCCGTGAAAGGGAAAAAGATGATTCGTTGTAGCTGTTCCAGGCAAAATAATACCTTTAGGAAGAACACGCTAAAAAGTATATATAGTTAAAGCATGTGTGTGACAGCAACGTTTTATGTTAAACCCAACTATAATTTTTTGTTAGGACAACTATATACTTTATAGGATTAAATAAACGTGTAGTATATTTTATAAAATACAAGGATCTGCTGTCCCAAACAAATCTGTGAATAATATGGCTTAAATTTGGAAAAATGCATAAAAATGAACGATGTAGGCTTTGATTTTCTTTTCGTTTTCGCATCGTCAACTCAAATGGCTCCCCATTTCCGAATATATCTAAAAAAAAAGTTCTTTAAACGGAAGTACTCTTTTCAGTTTACATAATGGACTGGGCCTATAGTGGCGTAAACAAGACTGTTCCACGGAACGCAGGGCCGGAATGCGCGGATTTTCTGAACCCAGTATGGCGTCGAATCGAAACTGTGATGGTGTTAGCCATGGCGGTAAGCTGTCTCCGTTGGGGCTATAGCAGAGTGACGTTGCCGACGGCCGCTTACGTAAGAAGAGACCGGGGCGGTCGCAGGGCGTTGCTGGTGCTCATGTCGCTCATATGGGGAATGGAGATAGGCTATAAGTTCTCATCGAGTACTGTGATATATTTGTTGAATCCATGTCATGTTACTACTGCAATTCAGGTAAGATGCATGTGTACCTAGATTAGCGTCGTCTCTATTAACCTCACGCCTGGAATTCCTAAACGCATAAGTTAATTGAAGTAAGTCTATTATGTGTATCTTGTAACGTTTCGTGCCATCACTGGACGATTCCGTACAAATTAATTTACTCTGTTTAGAGTTCAAGATTTGCACTTTCCTCAAATCTCATTTACTTTTTTTCTTTTTCAACTCGAAACAAATAAAAGAAAACGTATTGAACCATTTCTAAATCGATACGAATTTCTAATACAAGACGTGGCCTTACGCCGAACGCAGAGATGCTTCGCGAGCATTTTATGTCAGCCGCACCCCGTGGTAAACTACTGTCCTGATATTAACTTTTCCGTAATAAAAGGGCAGTATTCAAAGTCAGATACCTTTCGCGTGTAATTTAGCGTGAGATTTCGGATAATAAATATTTGCCATGGTATGTGATTTATGTACATATTATCCGATTCGGGACTATCTGCACTCAAGGAGTTAATATCGGTCTAATAGATTTTCCGTACGAAATTTATCACAGTATCTATTTTGCCTACAATTTACGCGATTTCAAGGATACCGCAGTGAGCACAATGGAATTAATTTGGAGCTTATTCCGCTGATGACATTGACCGAAATTCGAATCAATTTATTCCTTTTCAACCCGCAATACAACGGACCAGTAGAATAGTTGTAAACATGTTTTCCGATATCGTATTATTAGAAAAACATTAATATATATGATGCAATTGTTTGATCAAGTTAATAATTCATAATTTAATGCGAAGTTAGCTGATCGTTATTTAATCTTTTGTAATGTTGAAGGAAGACGGAAATTGCTTGTCATACATTTATAGGTACGGAGAATCACCCGCCATCGCTTGAATTTCAAGCCAAACTAAGTTTCGAACATCGATTCCGTGAAGATTCCGGACTGTACTCTAGTACTTGTGGTTCCTAATGTAATTTCTCGTACTCCCGTCTATTTCTAAAAAGGTACCTTTCGGTTATGAAATTCTAACGTGCCTGTAGGAAATTGAAATAAGTGCAGTACGTTCATAATTAAAATCCATTAAACTGATATACAATTTGCATATTAATCTATAATCTATAATTTTGTAAGCCACACTCAATAAATATATATACCAGGTATGAGAAATATAATGTCTTTTATCATGATTTATTAACTTTCATTACATAAGAAGTGGTAGATTTTTTAATAACGGGTGTAACAAGGCGTATTAAAAATTACGTACCAGATATTACAGTTTAGCATAATTGTAAATAAGGCTTATTAACATCGCGATAAAGCTTGTTAACTCGCTTTTAAATCAAAAAAAAAAAAATGTTCAAACAAAAACAAACAAAACTTAAACTGGCGTAAACATAAACAAAGCGGCAAATTTCAACTGAACAGTTTCTACATTGACTTTTTTGTTTTTGCTAATTAGGTTCAATATCTACGATTGAAAAAATATATATTGTTTTTGCCTCTGTCTTCCCGTTTGAGTACCCTACCGTTGCCTACGTGCGCAGGTATTTCTCTAAGATGCTACGACAAGCACCGTAAGGCGAGTATCCTAGTTACTTTGTAATTAATTATTTGCTCTTCCTCATAATGATTGGAATCAATTGTCATTCTGTGACTTACTTATCCAAGTCCATAAAACCACAAATATAATCATCCATCTTACTGCTAGTTAGGTATGCCTAATACTCGATTATTCCAATTTGAAAGAGATGTTAGCTGAGATTTATGAACGACGAAGAAGAAGGAGTAATGTTAATATTATACGGTGTCACCGAAAACGGTGTCTCGATGAAAGAGGAACGTTCGCAACAACAAAAATAAACTGTTGCTCAAATATACGTCACCCAATGTTAATGTGGGCGATATTTTGGGGCATTTGTTCCAAACCAGATAAAAACATAATCTATCAAATTTCATGTTTCTAATAATTATTAGAAGCGCTAAAAGACTTAAGAATAACAGTTTTTGAAGGATAGCATAGCTTTAGATAAAACACCTAGGCAAAACCCACTCGAAAGGCGGAAAAGCTAAAGAATCTTAAGATTAAATATTTCAAGGGAATACCAAAAATCGTTCAGGAAAATTAATTAATTGGTCCACCAGATTGCAACTCGTTCGCTGTTATTGTAGAATATTCGTGGGTTACAAACTAAACGGGAAGAGTTTTACGTGTCGGTTTGTACCGAAGATTAAGATGTCAAACTTGGTTCTTACAAAACATTTCCAACGCGGAGTACTGTCCAACGTAGCATACTGTATTCAGATGTGGCCGCAGATTCCAAACAACCAATCGATCGCGAGGCGGTGGTGTTTTACTTGCTGTAAACAATTCTATTCTAACCGGGAAGTCTAAATAAAATTATATACTTACATCCTAATATCGACTTGATGGGCTGTAAATGTATGTTTAATAAATAGATCTATTTTCTGTGTGTATACCACCAACATTAACTAAGCCTGATTATTATTACCGCATTTTCTAACGGAGGATTTACGGATATTCTGCATAAGAAAACAGATTTTTCTAGGCTTTACTCGGCACTTGGTGCAATTGATTGAACTAAAGTACTAACTGAAGTAAATGTTGTTTCTACTGAGTAACGATTGTATAACATTAGAAATCAGTATGTGTAAACTTAAGAACAAATATCGAAACAAATCTAGATTAGTTGGAAATCCCAATTATGTTTTCAGATACAAACAATGTAGGTCATTTTTAAAAATCACAAATATGAAAAGCTTACAGCGAGTACCTCAACTCTATTCAATTAAGAATATCATATGATAGAAATGCTTTTTGGGAGTTTCTCCAGAATCAGCGGGGTTGCTCTCAGAATCTCAGAGTCGTTGAAATGCTTTCTTGAGTTTCTCACGGGCCATTGTTGACGGCTTAGGTTAGTATTTCAGTGGCGTTTTTACTGAAACAGACAGCAACTCACTCGCATTCTGTTCATTTATTCCCTAACCTTAAGCTCTATGCTAATTGTTTGTCATAGTAGTCCTGTTTCTGTTACTTTATCCTGCAATTGTAAGCTGTTACAAAAACATACTGTTGTGGTAATGTTCATCTAGGTTTGAAAATATTCCAAGTTGACAGGTTGGTCTTGTTAGTTTTTTTTTGATTGCGAAGCGGAGCAGTGTTGGTCATTTCTTCCCTCCATTTTCCCCCAAATTGGGTATTCATCCTCGTCTTACACATTTAGTAAGTTAGGTTTCGTAAAAAAGAAGTCCACTAAACAACTTATGCTGCGAGGAATCAAAATTATTAACGTAAATCAAAATTATACTTCTTTTTATGAAAATTTCTCATTTCAAATTCAAATTCAGACAGCGCTGTTCGGCAAATAAACGATCATTTTTCGACAACTTTTCCAAGATTCGTTTAGAGTTAAATGTTCTATC
>LR737380.1:40211958-40236789 GCA_902655005.2 Marronus borbonicus | reverse complement strand
TATGTACTTGTTTGTGATATCGGAAAATTAGCTAGTGTAACAGGAGTTCAGAATTTTTACTGAAATTGCAAAATTGAAACATCCTTATAGGCATTGTTTATCAGGCTAAATGAATAGTGGTTTTCAGTTTGTTCGCTGTGCTGCTCCGGAGCTATTCTGGGGCGGCTATATACTTTTTTGACAATTTTGCTTGTATCTAAATTAATGTTATAATACATTATTGCACCCTGGTGTGTGGTACCTGAATAACGCAAGATTTACGTAATCGAATTCAATGAATCCAGAAGTCTGGTTTAACCCTTTCGAGCCGGATTTTTTATTATTAAATCCTGATTAGATTGTAATTTTTTTAAACAACAACAAGATGAAGGTAAGTGAAATAAACACCTTAAAATGTTATTCGAAAAAAAAGTCCGCCATTTTGTATGGGACATATATATCCCAGTCAGACTTTTTTAGTGGGAAAAATATAACCCATTAGTCGTCGAAATGCAACTTTATTGAAAAAAAAATCAAATGTAGTATATCATTTTAAATGGAAAGGAGTGAAACATGTTTTGCATAGAGAAAAAACTGTTGGGTTACATATGTCCCAATAGGCTCGAAAGGGTTAAGGCTTACATTCGGGATACGCAACTACGATGAAGTTTCCCATAAGCTGACGGAGATGGGATTGCTCAGCATGCAGAATTGCAAAATATTGCATATTTCCGGTCCACAATTGCTAGTAATAAGGCACTCTAATATTGGTACATACGAGCGCATTTCCTTTTGAGCGGACGTGCTTCGCCTTAATCTCAGATTTCGTGGAGGAACTATTACCGCACCAGTACGAAGTGCTACCCTAAGTAAGCACGGTTATTATTGTCATGCTACTCGATTGTACACTTCAATACCGCCGACTAGTAAAATAAGTTCTCTTTAAAGCTTCGACGCGCGACACCGTGCATACCTATTTGCTTCACATGTTCAATTTCTTAGAATTCTTCTTAGTTAACCGTCTATGCGTGGGAGATGATTTATTAAGTAATCATAAATAGATATAACCATCGCGTTACTACGAGTGACTCTCGGTTTATTATAAACATTAATGATGTCTTTCTATTTTTCATTCTATTCGTCCTTACTGACTGGAGAACCGCAAAAGAAATGAAACGAAATTGAAAAATTCTTCAGTATAAAAGTGCAATTAATTATTCTACCAAAATACTTACTAAAACACATCGCTTTCTCAGTTTCCCTCTACTATTTGAAACGAACCGCATTATAAGATTTGAAAGGGGTTCATAAAACTCACTTGACGCAAGCTCGTTATAAAAGCATCTCTGAAGGGATAAAATAAGAACTACGTATGTACGTGACATCATCAAAAGTAACGAATACCATTAAAACTAACAAAACCTATTTGGTCTTTGTAGAAGGCTCCAAACCATTTCGTAAGATCCTTTTGATTAAGAAAACCACATTCATCTTCATCTCCCTTCATGTTATTCTCTTCATTCGGCACAGAATACCGAAATATGTGTATCGCAACGTTAATCAGTTTCTATTTTAATCCTTTTCTTAGCTTATGACAGCCATTTACATTTTTAATGGAAATTGTAACTCCTCTATTAATCGATGGCAAAAAGTAAGTACTCGAAACCACACTTGAATTAATCTAATGATGTCGCTTGAGTAGCTATTGGAAAAAAGCGTAAAGGATACGATTCAAGATTGGAGTGGTACTACCGTTACGTAGATCCTGTTCAAACAATTACTCGCCTATGAAACATCGACTCTGCCTGTTGCTTGCGTTTTCAAGCAAAATTTATGAAATAGAAAACTTACATATAACGTAAAATTACTTACAGGAAACAAAGAGACCAATTAATGATTAAATTTTTGTTTTCATTTGTAAATACACAACAAATTTACGAAGAAAATAATTAATTACTTTTGTGCCTACTTATGAAAATTATCCAAATCTGAGAGAAGCACGAGTTACAAGATCTCACGCTATCGTAGTAATATATCTTTCAACTTAATTACTCAACCACTTTCATCCAGCTTACGTGCACATTTGTACTTTCCAGATATATTTATTAGCCGCATCCCCGAACAAAATAGTAACAGCAGTGTTTAGGTTTCACCTGAACCTCCTAAATGGACCATTGTTGGCGTTCCTTTTTCCGGAAACAGATTCGCGTGTGGTAAGCATGTCGTTAGTTTTATTTACTATTATCTTACATTGAATATCTCCTTTTTTCTCATGGAATAACATCGTTAATATAAGTTAATGATGGCGTAATGCAAATTTCTTAAACGTTGTAATCGATCCTAACAACGTTTCTATTTATATATTTTACAACCCCGCGAACTGAACACTTGGCGATCATGCAATGTGCGAAATTTCCGAGGAACCTACTAACTTAACTAAATAAATGTTGTAACTGGGACATTTTTTACGGGGCGTCTAGATTCATAGCCTACAGAAGAGTAAATCTTCAAGGGTGTTATTTCTAAAAATGTACGCTTTGTTGACAATTTGAAAACACATTTCTTTCCACATATGTTTTCGGTGCTTAACTCCCGCAAAATTACAAAACTAAAATGAATGGCATTTTAGAATGATAATTGGGAGCCCTCCTAAAAACAAATTCAATTACATATATTTGGCTATATCTTTTTCTATTATACGTTTAGAAAGAAATTAGGAGATTTCCAATGTTGTCTGAAAGCATTCAGTGTTTTCAATGCAGAGAGTGTAAAATAAATTTTCAACTTGCACAAAATAGCACGATCTTTTTTAATTGGGGGGAGGAAAACTTGGAGTATGCAAGAAAGAAGAAAAATTAAGTAAGGACAGAGTAATCTGATTTTCTAATTCGAGCAGATTGTTTTCACTTGAAATGTAAATAAATTCCTAAACAAGTACATACATTGGCTACGTCAGCCAAGTTTACTTATCAAACTAATTTAAATTTACATTTATGCATCTATGTATGTATATATACAGCATCGGAAGTTCATTAATTCCAACTAAACAAATTGCGTTCCTAATTAAACTAGCGATATCATAGGCATCTCTAAAGTTGTTGGAAGTAATTAAGGCAAAATGGTTGACCTATAAATAAACTATTGTGCCTTTAGCAATAACCGGAAACCGTTTTTCTTCGGAACTGACGTTATGAATAAGTGTTAATCTGCTGTGTTATACGCAGTTAATAAAATTTTTGTATTAACCCGGAACTATGAAAACTCAGGAGAGTGTCGTTTTCTGGATTTAAGTAACAAAAACAAATCAAACCCGCCGAAGCCACCAAAAACCTTAAACATATACCTATAAATATAAAAACTAAATTCGAAGCTGGCAACTGTGAAGCTTAAATTGATGCCATAAATATAAGGGCTCGAGTCACTTACAAGAATTTACGAAAATCTGAAAGAATGTTTAATGGCGCAATTATAAAAATGTATATTTCTTAATTTTAATGTTGTTTCTTATTCCCGTGTAGTCCTGAATTGTTTATTAGTTAGAAACACACGCGGTAATTGTTAGTTGTCACAAAACTGGCAAAAGCAATAGATGGATTACTAAAGAGGTAAAGTTAGACAGAAGAACAATAGATTATAACATTGAAAGATTTTATACAACGGATATGTTCATGAATAAGAACAGAACTGGAAAATTCGGAATAACACCACCAATCAATAATAGTGCGATAGTAATAACGAGCAAATAACCACAGAAGTTCACGCAACGAATCCTCAAGCTTTGTTAAACGAAGATTTCAGTAAGCAGGGTTGCATGAAAGAATTGCGGCACTAAAACTGACATTACGAAGGATGGACAAACAAAACCAATTTAATTGGGCACGATAACAAAATGCTTCTGGCCATTCTGGGTGTTCTGATAAATCCAAGCATGAGAGACGAATTAGAAACCAGTGTATTGTATAATGAAGCATGGGAGAAGATCTGTAAAGACCTGGGAATATTTCGGTAGTACTTCTATGGGAAAATTAATAAATAAAATAAACTGGATATTAAGAAAAGGAGGTTACAAAAGTATTTTGGAAAATCATCCCATTCCTTTAGAGTTACGTATTATTGGTGAAAACAGTGTTTCAACTTAAAAATCGCCAGAAACTTAACACTAAGGTATTTAGAGGAACTAGAATGGAACGGCCGTCACAAACTTAAATTCTGAAGCCATTTGAATTGTTGGATCAGTTGTATTAGGCTACAGATATAACAAAAGAAGGAGAAAGAAAAGCAAAGACAAATAAAGAAATGTGAAAACCAAGATAGACATATAAAGCAACAAAGAATTAATTGGACTGGAATGAAGAGGAAACCAACGGAAACAGAAGGCTAACACAACGGGTCCTACTATGACCTAGAGGAGGAGGCAGACCGACGAAGACCTGGAGATGTGAGAGGAAAATATGCGAGTGTTGGGGTAGTGGATTAGTAAGCAAAATGCCATAAGATAAACGCGCAAGAGGAAAGCTAGCAAACGCAGTTAAAACAACTGGAAAAATAATTGGAAACAAGGGTCAATCCACCTCAACAAGTAGGTTTTAACACGCTTTAGGCGTTAGCCGTAATCTGTAGGATATTAAGGCTTGATGATGACGATTTATATTTATTTAAATTTTGAAGTGAACTGATTCTGGTTTCTTTTCAAAAGTGCAACTCATAACATGCACTTTACAATCTTCAGCTTTTTCTTGCCCTTAAAAATATTTATTTTGATGATAGCTTTGACACGCAGTGATCATTTTCAAAAAATCTGGGACTATTACCCGTAGTAACTTGTTTCATTTCTTGTTTTTAGTTTTTTTATCCTCAAAGATCTTCGATTAATTGATTAACTGTTAAACTTTAGAAACTTCCCAAAGATAATACCACTACGAGCGGCCACTAGCGTACATAATCCAATATGGGAAATTGAAATTTTGCCAGCTTAAACACAATAAAACAGCCAAGCACTGATACTGTTAACCTTGTTTCGGTAAATTTCAACAATTGCCAACACAATTCATGATTAACGATGCGCACACGCTTACACGCAATACGCTATTGTCAATTGAAATCGCTAATGTCAACGACTAACTACAAGGTATTTCATTAAAATCGATATTTATAATGCGATTTAGGAATACAGGTTTGGAATTCATTTTAAAGCCCGACAACCGCGAAACGAAAGCACAAAGCAAACTTGACTAATTGAACGTGAAATATTTAGTAGTTGAACCTTGGTTTGGAAATTTATTAATGAAGGACTAACAAAACGAAAACATATAGAAATATGTTTAGCATCACGACTAGATGCTGTAGAATATCTAGAATTTGAACATCTGAAAGTACGAAGATTCTTCAATAGAAAACACGATTAGACTTCGCATTCGATACTTTATTGTTAGGATGGATAACGGAATTTAGCTGCTGCGTTGATTGTTTAAATTTGGTGAGGCGTCTACTGCTTATTAAATCGAGTTAGTAACAAAAAACGTTAGGTTCAATTTTATTATTATGTTATAGCGTATAGTTTACTAACAAACGTATATCCAACATGGAAATATAAGGATGTAGTAAAAAAATGTTCAGCTCTGTAGTAACAGTGAATAGAAAATAAGAAATTCTATTGGTCGAAAAGCCATAAAACGGGGAGATCCGATGTAAACAACAAAGACCGCTAAATTAGACAATGGATAACATTGGTCCTCAAGATTACAATGGTTATAATAGCCAATAAATGAATATTTAGCTAATGAGCTATGCCATAATGTCCCAAACAACAAGATAAATAATAAAGACGAATGGATCATTGCTAGTATATATCTTTCGTCTTAAGGCCACTTTTGCCGTGGCGTGTCATCTGGGGGAACTTTAACAATAAGAAAACGATGGGACTTATGCCCTAATGTTACTGCAGATTTCTTTTAAATTCATACCTTAGAAATTAAAATGAACAGAAGTAAATTCAATCCTCCGTAAATTTTATTCTATACTTTTGTAACACGAGTACCAAGCTAATTCTTAAAAATAGTTGTAAAAACTACAGCAAAGCAAATTTATATAATTACCTTTTTTTTTCTGTCATGCAGTTGCCATTGGAGGCGGCCATCTACTGGATTCAGCATGGAATGATGTTCGTTGTGCCTTATTACCTCTTGCGACTTGGAGGTATGCATAAATTTAGTTCATTTACGGTCTTACGGGATAATTACCTATATTATTTTCAGGCGTCTACAATGTAGAGGAATTCTCAGATTTCAGCTGGAATGCACTCAGCTATAGTATAAATATTATATATCACTTCGTTATACTACAGACAATCGCCGTTGTAAGTTTCGAGTCGTTTACCTCTTACCGTATTTCTGTACTGTTACGTATAAGTTTCGATGAAGTTCGGAAGCAGTTGCTGCTACATTAGTACACGTACATATTTAATAAGTTCGTAACGACTTCATCGCAGCTTATTAATTCGAAATATTTCCCAAGATGAGTTGGTGAAATATTGAAGTAATCGAGACAATACGATGTGCATATTGAATTGAGAGGATAGTGTCCAAAGTAACTTTAAATAAGTGCATTGATACGGAGCAAACCTTTTTTTTTTTAAATTTGTACTAAAATGGTTTTATTTTCGCGGATATTTAGATCTCAGGCATTTCCCTCTTGTCAACTACATTCGGGGACATACTCGTTCCTGTTATATGTTTAATCTGACTGCTACATTTTATAGATTTTTCACCATTACAGCCCCATGACTGTAATGATTTCATTATAGTTCTTGGTCGATAAAATTCGTCATTATAATACTCAAATTAACAAGTATTAACGTATAATATGCTAGCCCTTAAAATTAATGTTTTTAAAAGGATAATTTCAAAAACAAATTAAACAATTTTAAACCATGACCATAATCAGACTCGATAACAGGAAAGACAAATCTCCATTTACGAACTTAACGCCGCTCATGGAAAGTAAGATGCGAAGAACAAAATAAATTCTTCATAATTAAATTAACGTGTCTTTAAGAACTTTTAAAAGCCAGGGTGTAAAAGCAAGTAGCTATAGTAAAAATTAATCAGTATAAATATATCGATATCTGCACTATGTATACTTTTTCAATTTATGGTAACAGGAGGTGCTACCCAAAAGTTCCTAAAATTACGTTCGTGAGCAGACATATGGAGTTATGGACATCCTTTGTGAGTCAATACCCAAGTGGCGTCATAGTAAGTGAGAACGTTTTTTATTTTTCGTGACCAATTTTTCATGGTTTTGTTTGCGATGTTTCAATGGCCGATTTGAGTAAACGGCGTACCTGCTATGTTTTACACCAGAACATATCCTTATTGTTCGAAATGCGGCTGAACGTGATCGTAAACAGACGAAGACACGTGTAGCATCTTATTGCACAATGGAAATTAAAGTGACGGAGGTGAATGAAATATTCTTCAACTTTATTTACCGCTGTATTCCGGGAACTTTTGGGTATCACGTATTATGTTTAAACACTATTACCAGCAAAAGTATTTTCAATCCTTCGTACCTATA
The DNA here is from genome assembly GCA_902655005.2 of Marronus borbonicus. NCBI lineage: Eukaryota > Metazoa > Arthropoda > Insecta > Coleoptera > Scarabaeidae > Marronus > Marronus borbonicus. Next base: position 40,229,235 of record LR737380.1, on the reverse strand, counting down.
TCCTGTTTAATAATTTCCAAAATGCTCAATATTGTTATTAATTCCGTTGTATGTCTTTTAGCCAACTGAAGTGAATCTGAATCATATGTTATGTCCGGCCATATTGGATCCATTCGAAGGTCCTTATTATAGAATCGCGGCTGTACTACACCAAGCGATTCTGTGTCCACTAATGTGTAAAACGTTTTGTCTAGTATCGGCCTTCTTTTTAACGAAGTTTTGGCCTACTAAAGTGAAGAAAACACTTTGTTGTGAAGTAGCCGCACCAAATAGCAACGGTGATATGCTCGAGTATAACCACCAACATGTAGATTAAACTCTTCTAAGTGCAATATTATGAGATCGAGAAGCCTTCATTCTAGTCCACATGTCAATACGATATTAGTCAATAATTAAAAAGTACGAGCCGTTTTCGATTGGAAGATGCAAGGCCGAGCGGAATTATCACGGAATAGGTTTTTCTACATAATGTATAAAAGGATATTTTCAAACTACAATGAGTATCTTCGATTACTTCTTAATTTTGATCTCGTACCAATCCAAGAAAAACAAATGAACAGATGTAACTAATACAGTTTGTTATATGTTTATATTTTTTTATATGTACTATTGATGGGTATTTTCTTCGAATATATATAATTAATGGAACGTCATAACAAATCTTTGACATTTGAAAAGAAAGTCTTGGAGTGTATAGTTAACGCAAGATTTTTTTGCTTTAGTGATATAGAGTTAAAATCAATTTCTGAAGTTACCTAAGAAAAAAAAAATACATTTTTATAAGCTTTTGCCAAAAAGAGATAAATAGAGGCCCTGCCAATAACAACCTAACGATCGTAAAACAATTAAGTGATTTGTCGTTATCTATGAGCCAATTATTCAACCATATGGACAAAATCCCTGCCTTCTTTTCGACAATTTAGCTAGCTTGAATGCAAAGGTCCAAAATTGTTCAAGTATAAAATCTAAGTATTTTCCAATTTGTGTTGCAATCAACAATCGTACCTATCGTTACACGAGTGTCGTATTCTTTCAGTGAAGACAATATCAGGAAAAATTAAATTAGATCAAATGTTTTAACAATATGCCAAGCGTTACATCAAAAGTTTATAGATTTAAATTGTAAAAACGAATGTCTACACTCATACACTGCAACATTCGTACAAATATTTGCTCAAACTTCTTATTGTATTAAGAAATAAGTGAACTACCTTCTACAGGACGGATACGAATTACTGAGCTCACGCTGTGTCGATAAAAATCTTGCCATGGAGATCACTAATACTGGTTTTTTTTCCCCCAATTATGCGTGTGATATATAAACAGGTGTCCCAACCCTCTGGGCTTGTAAAATTGCGCCTATTAAATAAGCAGCAAGAAGCTAAAATTTTCTGGTGGAATAATAGACCTCAAAGTATCCTTCGCATATACACAATGCCCCTAACTAATTGTAAGTACATGTAATGCATCAAAATTTATGCGATTAAGGACAAATCTATAAATATCTCGAATTTGTCAGAAATATACATATGAAACCCATAGTATATCGATCTATTTCTAGCAAGAGAAAACCCAAAACCCAAAATATACAGGCTGTTCCATTTAAAATAACAAAGTAGGTGCCTGGTGCGTTACTTATCCATTATCCTGAATATATGGAAATGTTTTTGAAAGATAGTCTGTTATTCCATCAGAAAAAAACAGTACATGTAATATTGTTTAAATTATATTTTTCGTTTGGAAAAATTCGACTTTTGTCTTCGGTTTGTATAAACCCCACGCATTAGCGTATCCAATGGCTCCGACTGCAGTTTGCATTCGTTATATTTGCTGATGATATTAACAAACATATCACCTAATTGTTTTATTTCTGTTACTAGTTATCTTAAATTCTAAGAAAGTTTAGATTTAAAAAAAAAATCCAGAAATGCAACATCTATACTAGAATAGAGATTACATGCAGAAAATACGAGCATTGAACATGGTCTATCAAGAGTTATATGCAAACCAAATACATATTTTTAAGATAATTTGTATAAACGAAGTGTTACGTAACAGATTTTTCACGAGGAAACATAATCGGATCGTTTATACGATGTACAAATATTTTAGATTTTATTTCACCGTTCGTATTCTAGAAGCGTTAAATACTACTACGACTGTGGAACAAACAACTATTACAATGGGTCATGTTAATGTACATTTTGATTACACGATGTGTACCGCTAACAATTAAAATAACATATGCTTACTAGAATGCGAACGCCTTTTATCCAAAGTATTGCCCCGAATTGAACGAATCAGCTTTATTTACGTACAGATATTCGACACTAATACAAATTTCACCAAGACTTGGTACCCTTCTTCTTTTTTTTTATTTTAAATTTATGCTGGCACATGTTTCCGAATGCAGAATTCGCCTTACTTACTTACTGGGGCCCAAAACTTTGACTCGATAGATTAAAAACGTCAACGTCGGTGTCTTTTGTTTACTACTGACAGGGTGACCTAATAATACTGACATCAGAAATAACTTGGATCCAATATCCAAATGTAACGCTTGCTGGACATATGCATCATTTTCCACACGCCGGATATAGAATAAATATATGGCGCATTTGATTCTGGTGTTTGAATTCATTTATTTTCATAAATACTCAATTATATCATCAACAGATTGTAGGATGTAAGAACTGGAACTGGTATACAACTACCAAGAATTTATAATTTTCGAATGGTTCCAAAAATCGTTCTAAAGTGTCGTACTTGAACAAATTTTATGTTAACTATGGCTTTCTATTTGTTTTGTCGAACGCTATAACCGGTACAGCCTGTATTTACCGCGAATTTTGTAGCCCATCGTGTTGAATATCTGTACATAAATAAATTTTGGAACTAAACCAAATTTTTTTGGTTGCTGTCAAAATATTGTATACATACATCAAACATTTTAAAGATTATAGCAATAACAACATATTATGTAGATAGCTCACATGTTAATAAATTCACCATATATGACAAATAAAAATTGTTTTCGGCAATTTCTATATTTGATTTTACCCTTTCTCTCCATCAAAGTCGCAATATACTAAGCCCCTTCTCCTGGGTAGATTTGAGGAAATTAAAGAAACAAGGAATTACTTTAAATTATTTTATTAGTATCTCCATTGACAAACAATACTCAATATCAATAATTCTCATTTCGAAAGGTTTTTCGTTAAGAACTATCAAAAAATTTTGTAATAGTTTCTTGCAAGTTCATAATATCAAATAGTTTCCTAAATAGAGCTATGTGCAGAGTATTCTTATATATTATAATTATCATAGATGAGATACGTATTCGAAAATATTTCGAATTATACTCTTCACCCATATAAACACACACAGATCTATCCGTTTCCGATCAGTAATTCAATAATAAATATATATACAATTCTGTTTTATTTTTTGATCGTTAAACAATATACAAAGACTAGAAAACTTTATATACGATACTTAAACTACCTAAATAACTTATGCTTAACGAACATTACGATCATCTTCTTCATAACTGAGGTAATGCCACAATAATCTTTGGCAAATATTTTTATACAGTGTAATATTTATGCTTACTTGCGAGTGTACAAAATGCGTATAATAATCGTATAAAAAATAAATAATAACAAAATACACATGTCGCACATCTTCAATAAGTGTGAGGATTCGTGAAACAATAACACAAACAAACACTACTTATATACCAAGAGATTATAGTTCGCCTTTTAGACCCGTGTGTAAAGTTTATTGCACCTACGACCACACAGGATGTTAAAAGTCGAGATTTTCTCTTGGTATATATGTACATATTTTTGCAATTCCGAACGATACGCGCTCTGTATACCAGAGTAGTCACATTTGTTAATTGTTAAATTAAAAACAGAAACGGACTTAAGCTTAAGAACTTAGATAATTGCCTGATAAAGCGCCATGAATGAATCTGAATTTTTTAAACTACAATAGAATAAACGCTACAAAGAAAGAGAGACCGGTTATGATTTTAACCATTTTCAGTACGGAACGTTTGAGTCGTCTACTACATCACGAGAAGAAATTTCACATTTCACGCCATGTTTGTGGTCTGTGCTGTCGCAGGGAAGAACCTGTCAGCCGTACGCTGTATTAACCCCCACCCCAGTACTACGAACTCTTGGTACATCATCTCTTCATTGTCAGAATATTTGATTTGGCAACATGCGACTTCAGCTGAACAAACGTGGATGTGCGCCACTTAAGTGATCGTCATTGTTTCTGGGTCTTATCCAAATATCTCGTCATTAACCAATCAATTTCCTTATGCATGTCCGTTTGTTCCTGTGCTAGCATGTGTGGTACTAACACGTGCTGAACCGTATAATATTTCCACTTCGTCAATAAGCTGATAGAGGGTATCTTGCACACAATATCAGTGTTTACGGATACTGACGATTTTCAAATTCGAAACCGATTCCTGTTCATTTCTGAACTGCGTAAACCACTCGTAACACAGCGGATTCTTATCACTTCTGAAGGAACGAGTTGTGGTGAAGAAAGTTATCATATGCCCGCCATCGCAGCGCAGTTGCCGTATCTCCTTGTATATGCGGAGACTGGCGCAACTCCGGGATTTTTTTGATATTGCCTCGTACTACTCAATTAATTCCTCCACTAATTGTGCATAACCCTACGTGAATGCCATTTAATCGTTTTTTAAAACGCACATGAAATTTAAATTTATTTATAGTCGCTTGAGATTACACACGCCGATTGTAAAACGATAAATATTTTTAGAATTGATAAAAATAGAGGTATTTCAGAAAAGATGACCGTGCTCCTTTTTAATTGAATTTCCCCTAAAAAAACATTAATAGGGGATATATATTAAAAACTCGCAAGATAAAATAATTATATTAAAAAAATATACTGTTTTCTTCTATTTGAGATGAATCTTTAATTCGATGTTCTTAAAAGAATAAATTTCACTTCCAAACACAAAACTTCGTATTGCTGGTCTGATATGCATATCTATTATTCTACCGTAGAATTTATTTGTTAAGAGTGGCACATTTTAGCGCTGGTAAACTTCAGAATTGCAAAAAAAAATATTGAACACATATTAGGTTATCACAGAAAAATAAAAGATTAAAAAATCTTTAAGTTTTTAAGTTAAAATTTATATCATTCTTCACAAAGAAAACTAAGGGCCATTTATAAATAAAATTGGATTCTGCATAGATTCCTATTTAAAATATTTAAATGGGTGCAGTAGTAATGTATGCCGAAGTTATAGTAAATATTAAAAGCAACTTTTTAGCGACGTAACGCAAAATGTGAAAAATGACCCTCCGCTGAAAAGTGCAGTAATGTACATGATCCTTAAAACTAATACCTATCTTGCCATTACTACAAGGCAACAATGGTTCTTTTTTTAATGGCCACCATTACTTAATTCCTCCCTTGTTTAGTTTACAAGCAATTTTCCGTAGGATACATGGTTCGAACAAAACTAAAAATTAACACACTAGCATTGGTTACGTTAAGTGGAAAATTGCTCGCACTATTTTCAATTTTGTAAGAATTTACGTAACAATAACGAAATCAGGTGTTTTGCCAAATTCTTACAAATACCAAACACGACTTCATAGCTATACCTATTGTTATAGACAATTTTAAGTCTATTGGCAATATTATTCAATTCAGTATTCATGGAAGGAGATTTCTTAATTTCTTAATGTCAAATGATAGTATTTATTACATAATTATGCATATAAGATAGTTCTCTTGGCACAAGGAAAAAAACAAAGAATCTCACTCTACTTCCAATGATGAAAAGAGAATCGCATTGGTTGATTATGAAGTTATGAAATATCAACAACTAATGTTTTAGTGTAATATATGGCATTCGCAAAGTTGCCAAACTATATCATTATTTGTTATGCATGTTATCTAACTCTTACAAGTGCTGTAGTACTAAAAATAAATAACTTTAGCGAATGATACTATAAAATTCTTATTTTCTTGTGAAATATGTACAAGGTCTATGCTATAGTAAAATATATTCATAGATTAGTCGTACAATGATGCGAAGTTTCTATACAGTATATTTATACAGAGACAAAATTGAATTAATAAGAATAAATATTATGCCCGCTTCAAATATAATAAAATAAATACAATATGTATCTGAGTTACTTGGTCAAACTTCACCAACGCAATGTATGGAACGAGGCTGTAAAAAATGTTGCTATAAACACGTATCCAAAAACGCTTCCTTAAGAAGTTACGCGCGATTTTGAAAATTAGAGACACTTTCAAGATCTCCAGCTCTTCAAACGGAATACTGTAGATTGTGAGAGTAAAAGCAGTACATCTTTGCCAAGACTTATGGTTCGAGCATGACGGTGCTCCACCATATTTCAGCCTTGTTGCAAGGGAGTATTTAAACAATAATTTTTCGAATCGTTGAATTGGTAGCGATGACAGTTGTATGGCCACCTCGCTAATCCGTTAATATTTTTATGGGGCCATCTAATATTGTTTACCCTACGCCGATTCTTACTTTAAAAGAGCTCCGCGATCGAATACACCATAGTTTTCGTGTAGTCCGAAATAGCTGCGGAATTCTTGAGAATTCCACAATCAATGGTTCAACAATGCATTTTTGGACACATGTTTATAGAAATCTCTTTTACAGTTTTACATCACGTTAGAAAGTTTGGCCAAGCAATTGTACCCGGCAGTGGTGGGCAAGATAAGGGGCATGACTAAATTTTTGGAGAGACTAGTTACATTCGTGTTTATGTCTCATGGGCCACGCGGGTCTATCTGGGCGCATTGAAAACGTATTATTCATTTCCCCTATCTTGCCTAACACTGGTACCTCGGACTCTTCTTTGCACAATTACCAAAATACTCTTCATACAAGTATAGTAACTAAGAGAATTTATTATTAATTTCGTAATGAACATGTTTCCTTCAACATATGAACAGATTCTCTTTCAAACTATCAAATGCTGCTAAGAACAGTAACAAAATAATGTAGAATTATCACACTTCACTCTAATATATAGCAGTGAAGGCTCGTACACAGTTCTCGAAATGATAAAAAAGTATTTTTTTTTGGTAATTGTACGCACAGTTGGATATATGGCATGAAGAGTACTTTGAAATGAATTATAAAAGCTCTAGTTATGTAAAATTTTAAAGGTGGTGATCTTTAAAAAAATTAAAATAAAATCGTAATACCACATATTGAGAACAACTATCATGACAAAAACATATTGAGAAAACTATATTATTATGGACATTTGTTGTAAAAAGAATGTCTGTCTAAAATCTTGAGAAAACAGCTCGAGTACCAACTAATATGAGTAGAGTTTACTGAATGTGTCGAGTTATTAAAACTAATAGTTATTTTACTCTTGGTAAGTGGAAGTCTCAATAACCTAGTTTTAAGAGATTTTATCACAATGGCAAACCTGACTAACCTGTTAAACCATCTTAATATGTTACGGCACCATCCCATGTGTCCATTTCCATACAACTACACTAGGAGTAATAGGTATTGTTAGCCATCCAAGGGGGGTCCGAGATATACCATAGAAACTTCTGTGTTGCCGTAAACAGCAGATACAGTAGGATATAACTTTTTATCTGGCAATCCTGATGCAAAATGATAAATTTATAAGTACCAAATTTCTATCACTCATTAAACTGATTGTACCTCTAAATGCAACTCCTAGAAATTCATAGTTCTTCTCAAACGACAACGTATTATCATCGCAATCCAATATTACCCTTATTCTTTCACCAACCTGCAAGACATAAATCAATAAGAAATAAATCAAATAAATGTCAATGACTCTACTTGATATTTTGGGGCATTATTTAACAATGGATAATTTCCTTGAGCATCACCATTATGTAGCAGATGATTATCGACAAGATTCCAACCCCAGCTTTGTTCATCTGACCCTAGTAACGCTACATAACCATGGCATTGGAGAGGTGCATCCTTTGTAGCTATGCCAATTACAGCCACAGTCCCTAATGGACCTTCCCATATCACTTCCCAAGCGTGTCTTCCATGCCTGAACCCAATTTTACCCCTAGAAGCATCAGTGCTCTGTGCAACTGGATTTCGATGTAGAGTAAACCCATTAGGTTTAATGTAAATGTTTCGAGAACAATCATTAGGATTCCAAGCATGGTAAAAGGCTCGAAGTTTCGCTTTGTATGTTGGGACTGATGACAATAAATCAGATTTAAGAGCTTCCTCGGCTAATTTTCTTATACAATGTAACCTCCATACATCATTATTTTCGTCATTTAGAAACTTATACCACTTTTTACACACCAGCGAACAATTTCTTAAGTCATGTAAATTCAAATACGAAAAAATTACTTCCAAAACATTATCCTGTATCGAATCCATATTAAGCCAGCTATTCTGGTCAACTCTGATTATTTGCCTTGACAATTAAAATCACTGGCATTTGCTGTCATTGGCACAGCGCGAAGGGTACGTGCTATTTCGAAACGATTGTATTTTTAAATCTCATTATTATATTGATAATTCTTTATATTACCGTAGTAGGTAAATTGCGTAGAAATTGCAATGATACACTTTCACGCGTATAAAATTATTTCATATAACATGCCTAAATCTCTACAAAAAAAAATTGATGGAAATACATTTAAGAATGTACCCAGGCAAATTGTAAACAATCCGACACCTATCGTCAAATGGCGGGAAAATTTTAAGTGTTTCAAAGAACGTGTTGAAATCACGAACTACAAATCCCACGTGAATGAATTCGACCAATCACCATTCTCCCTTTATACCCGCCGCCAAGCTGCACTCAGATGTAGCCGCATGAAATAGCACGTCTTTCGATTTGCGTTTACTTTGCACAGTAACATCAAAAGAAATAAATAGATGTTACAAAAGAGAGTTCAATGTTAGTACATTATCGGGAATCATCAATATAGAAATTTATTATAAAAATATCCAGTGAAATTTTACTGGAAATGTTAACTTACTGCAGACGCCATTTTGATGAACCCGCTTCGTAGTGTGAGACGTCGAGTTTAGAATTTTCATTTTTTTCATACGTTACGGTGACCCTGCGGGATTAAATTTTCGTTAAAAGTGTTTTAGAAGTGTTGAAGATGACGCAGCAAAATAACACAACGAATTGGGTGATTCAGGACGCAACCGGTGAGATCATAAAATACAGTATGCCTTTTCGTACATCCTGCCTGCACGGGGTTGTATTTATATCATTCCTGATATAATTTTAAGCCGTTTCCTACTCTAGTTTAATCGTTCCGATAGTACAATGTTTGAAGTAGCTTGTGCCGCATTTTAAGAGATATAACTCGAATTTCAACATATTTGAAGGCTATGTTTGAAAGCACGTTTTCAACGTGCAAATTTGCACTATTTAAGTATAATGAGTGTTGTCGAAACACGTTTTCCTTTAAATTTCAGGTCAAATGATAAAGATAATTCAACCAACAGGAAAATCTATTATTGCTTCGGCAATACACAACCCTATAAAAATTATCAAAGCTCCTATGTCAGGGCAGGATTCCCCTCAGGTAAGTTTCAGTTTATTTAATAATTTTTACGTGTGATTTCCATTCACTCTGGCTTATCAGTTAAATTTGCGTAATAAGCGTCAATATACAGTTCTATATCACTTCAAACCTCTGGTTTCTATAACATACATTCAATAAACCATAACTTGCAATAGCAACATGTTAATTTTAAGTGTTTTTCTGTAGTTACCCTTTACATTTGCGTGGACATTTTAAAGATTACTTTATATGACACTTTTGAGGTACAATAACATCTCTTTTACCATTTATAGAATTGTTGAAATTTAAATGAGAGATTTTGTATCCTGATAGAAATTTTGGCATCTAACCAATTTGAATGGTCTGATACAATACAACACCAAAGTTTTTGCATGTTCGGTACGCGGATCTTTAAAGAAATGTCGTGTTGGATTTGGCCAGGCCACAAACACTTAGAAACTTTGCTTGCATCCAGTAAACGTAATTAAATGCACGCTGGTATTTTATATCATTAAATTAACTTCTTCAATCCAAAGATTTTGTGGATGTATGATATGCGATAGGCTTCTATGTAGATCGTTTCTAACAATATTCTTCAATGAATTTGGTATTTTTGTTTTCTGCACTAAGTGTAAGCATCTTTAAGTGAGTATGCTTTGGTATGAACATAGTAATACATGGAACATACCATCCAACCAGTTGTAATTGATGGTCTCCTTGCCATAGAGTTGCTCCAAAAAACTTCCAGATACTTTCGTTGTATGGTTTCTTAAATGCTTCATTCAATGTTTTGAATCATGCCAGTGTGTAATTGTATGAATAGAAAAGAGATTGAAACGTGCAGATTACTACTGCCAATAGCTGTTTAATGTGAACCCTAGTAATGAACTTCTATGATTTTGAGTAATTTCGTTTAGCTTTTAGTGGCTTAAATGGCCAATATTATTTATTCTATTGCAGCATTAAATTAATAAACATTCGTCATTAAATTCGTGACGCCGTACGTGAATTTATTTAATTTTCAGCAACTTCATATTTCAATCTGTAGTACTTAGAATCCTAGAATATTAAGCTTGATATGTGGATATGTTGAAAAGCTTATTGCCACCATCAATTGTTTATACGGTACCAACTTTTGATATCCTTCTTTATTTCTACCCACAGTTGTATTTTCATGTTACGGATATTGCCGAATGCAAAGCACTTGGGAATAATACCTACGTCCTTGTCGGTTCCTTCCAGTGCTATGATATTAATATTGAACCTTAGATGATACTAATTATGTACAATAATTCTTTATTGTACATTGTAATGTATGAGTCATGGACCTGTTTTAGATTATAGAATTATCTATCATATTCACGCTCTCTTGAGAAGTTAGTTGATTGTTTCATAATGCCTGTTGTTCGTTTTTGATTGATGCGTGAGCGATACAAGAATACAAATACATATTTAACGGTAAATCAACAAATTGCTAAATTGATGTAGCAGTTTTTTGAGAAGAGTTGTGGAATTGTAGCGTTTTTCGTAAAGCACAATTTAGATAAGTAGCTAGGAATTTCGCAAAAGTCGTCTAGATCATTCATACGATTCAACATATGTATACATACAACGTGTAATAGTGATAATCTTGTAAGTTGTGTGTATATTCCATAATAGCTGTCAATACGTAAACAACCAAAGAGAAATCGCATCAAAAGAAGAAAATTCAAATAACCGACTTCTTTTGGTTTAACAGGCATGTAATGCCATTAAGCCAGAAAAGTAATTTATACAGCAATTCTATACTTGTCCATAATTCTTTTTGCCTGCAAGACGGTAAAACATGCTTAATGGAATTAAATGAATTTCTAGAAAGTGATGAGGAAATATATAATTTTCGTCAAGGAAAAATAACGATATAATTTAATCTATCATGCAACAAGTATCTGTTTTTATTAGTTTTTCGACGTAATTAAATCTTTAAAAATGTTTTCAACCTCAGTAAGGTCGCGGAGTCATCTTCGGTTCTCCAGATGTATTGTAAACATATATTGGCTTCCGTAGATCGGTGAAATATAGAAATCTCTAATTTTCTTGGTTTTCCCACTGAATCAAATTAAAAAAAAAAATTTTCAACTCCGGTAAAGACTCGATCCTGTTCTCGGGACAAGCGTCCTAAGCACTACATCAAAGTCTTGTGTCTTGTCAGGAAAGAATCAAATTTTGTTACCTAGATCTTCTGGAGATGTTAGATTCGAGTCCTTACCGGGGTTGGTAAGATTTTTCAAAAATTTAATTACGCAGGAAACCCAAAGAAACAAACAAAAATTTAACATTGTACAGTTTTATGCGGTATCAAATGTGTGTAAAATACCATAGAATTATGCTTGCGGTTGCGTCCGTGATTCACATGCGCTATGCTGTTTCTAAAAGTAAGAGTTTCTGATTGAGTTTAGTTATCAAAGTATTTTCGAAAGCTAAGTCGCTAGCCCGATTAAATAAATCCGCGAAGGGACGCGGACTTCTTTGCTTTTGCAAGGACTTCTGACTTTGGATCCAGGTAACACATGTTCGGTTGTGCTCCATTCTCAAAGTGTTTATCACATGAATTCTACTAGTAATTTGAAGTTCTAGTCACGTGTGGTGGTTAGAAAACGGCGAGTTCCATTACGGAAATATAAGTTTAGTGGTAGTAGTGTTTATATGCGCTAGAACGTCATAGTATCAAGTTAATTCTTAATCTAAATTGCCGAAAGAGTGTTCTATAAATACTTCCGAATTCTACAAACCCTAAATTAAATTAATTAATTTTAAAAATTCATCTCAATATTAACTAGTTAGTTGTTTTTCTCTTCCAAGTCCGGTTTCTCGGCTTCACTAGTTGCAAAACAAAATCCAACTAAGTTCTTTGTAGTTTCATAAGTTGTTACAAAGGTTGCTCTTACGTGTTCTTTCTTCTTGTTTTTTATGCCTCGACACTTCATAAAATCTGTGCAAAAAATATGAAAGCACTACAATAATATCACCGCGGCAGATTAATAAAGTATCTATTGAAATATAAAGAATGCTATTTCAAATACATGCAACATAAACCTTAGGAATGCATATTGCAAGCAGTAGGAATGAGTAATAATCCCGTTGTCAAATATCTTGACCTTCCAACATTTCCATTGATCTTAGCCAAGTTCAGAAAGCAAACGTATGAAAATTACATTTAGTTTAGATTTTACTTTCTGCTTTATTTGTAATCTCTGCCGAAGAATAGTGCCGAACTTTTGCATAATATGTACTAGCGGAGACACGCAAATAATACATTTTCACAACGTTTTAATTCCGCACGCAGTTTCGACATATCGGAAGCGCCGTGGATATTTGTGAAATATAAAACACATCTGACCTTGTGTGACTTATTAAATATCTAATGGAATAATGTGGCATTTAAATCATTAACGAGTTCGCATATCAAAATAACTAATCTGCATTGCACAGTCTTCTGATCAGCAACCAGATACGCTGTACGGTTAAAGTAAACGATTAGCCAGAAAAATGCTACAAATTATAATATCGTTTTACAGTATGGGTTTAGTTAATTCCATTGAAAATTCTTAGAATGTAGGAATAGTTAGTCCAATATAACATACTTTATCTATGATGATGATGCAATTTCCTATATTTTAATTACCTACATACAAGTGTCTCACGAGGAACTACATCGATACATTGCTTACGTAGTTTTTTTAAAATCTCATCCAACTTCTGTCAGTTTTCAATTATAAACAATGCCAGCACGTTTCAATTAAATTACAGGAACAACGTTTTATTTAAATTTGTTTATTATTTATGGAGAATGCAATGAAGTGGTGCTGCTCGATATCCAGAAAAACAGATAATATTTATTATCTGTATCGGGTATTGCTTCAATTTCCTCTTGAATGCGTTGCTTCAAAGCTTGGATAGCCCTCGAACACTTTTGCTTTTAGGTACCCCCATAAAAGGTAGTCGAAAACCCATAAGTCGGAAGAACGAGGACGCGAAACGATATCCCCGTTGTTCATTATCACCCGATGGAGAAATTGCACCATCTAAATTTTGTACGGATGAAAATGTAAGTCTCGGTGGAGAATCCTCATGACAGATCTGTCTCATATTGCTAGGTGTGAAGCATGATGTACGACGAACAACTTCGATGTTGTTATGGGTTCGAACTATTCTTGCACTCCCACCACTTTTTTTTTATCGTTGATCCAGATTCCTCGAGGTTGTTAATCCATGTTTTAATCGCGTTACCCGACGGAACAGGCTGGTTGCGCGGTACATTGAAATGGCGTGGAAAAACGCGATGCGTTTGAATAAAGCTCTCGTTATCCTGATAATAGGCTTTAACTGCGACGTCGCGTTATTCACCCGTCCAACGATTCATTTTCAACTAAACGGTAGGCCGTGCTGATGGTACGGGGCCTACGATATTGGTACCCACTACCAACTTACACGATCTAAAGTTCACTTCAAATCATCTCGTTTGGTTGCCGGACCCTGTATATCTAGAAAGATGGTTTAAAACACAAATTTCATCAGAGGAAAAACGAATTTGCTTATTTTAATATCATCTAATATATAGAAGTTAGAAGTACGGCTGATTCGTTTTCTGAGGTCAATAGACCAAATATGGTTTCGAAATTGTTTATATGGGTTTATGTGGCTATAGAAACAGCAGCGTTAAATACAAATATCAAACATAACATTGTATTTATTTATCTTAATGAGAACATAAGGTAATATAATGTCTACTCAAACCTGTTTCACTTCATACAAATCAAGTATGAAAATCATTGTATATGTAAATTAATAGTTAACGCATTATTTACAGATCAGTTTAAAAGCGGTATATAATGTGATGAAATAATAATCTATATCTTTATTGCCCTGCTCTTAAATATAAATACACCACAGTAATCTTCTGCCAAGCATTGCCAAAGAATATTTATCTACGGACTGGCCAATATTAACAGATAGTATGTAGTAATACCTTATTAAATTATTAATGACATATAGACGCTAACAGGTATTATTATACTCCCAATAATCTGCAGTTTTAAATTGTATGATTATCGGCGTTAGTAAAGACGTTAGTAAAGACGTTAGTAATTTGTAACTAATAGTCTAGAATTTAAAACATTCAGTGTATACGCCCATCAATCCATCCTCACACCCTTTGCAACAAGTCAAATTAGATATGTGCTTATCTTCCGTTTCATAAAATATGTAGACGATATTTCATATCCTTCAAATTAGTAAATATAATAGTGTATGTGTCGTAAGTTATGTACTATTACAGCTGAAAATAGGAAAAGCCTTAATGTTATTCATGAGGAGATACATTGCAAAACGCAGTTTTTTCTACAAGTGGGACCGATTAACGGCACGTGTCCTACATAAAATATATTTTTTATATCTTTTTTTATTGTTATTTTTATATTTTATATTTTTAGTTCAGGTTGATATGTTTTATAACAAAATTGTTCAATGGACGGATTAGAATTATCGTTTATCAGTAATGGATTTCAGAAATGTTTACATTTACCATTTTATCATCTCTGTTAACAATGGTCGTACTTATTGTCAACGTTTTCAAGAGTGGCACAAGAATGTTATGATTTATTACAGGCAATCGTAATTTTTATTTGCAGAAATGCTAGATAAAAGAAATAGAAATAAGAAAAATTCGGTGTATGTCAGATAAACTTGAGAGGACGAATAAACAAATTAATATGTGAACCAATTAATAGTTGAAATTGCATTCCAAAAAAGCTATTAGTGGGAATTTAACTCTTTTCTTGGAGCGTTGTTCTCGCATAATTTTATATTCTGGAAGACAGGAAGTTGACTAAAATGTTTGATCAAAGCTTTTAAACCCTCGTTACCGGTTGGCGTGGAATTCAGAATTGAAAATAAATGTTTCTTCTTGAATAAAGAGTGTTTTATCCCCTCGTATGAGCATTTCCGTAGCGGCTATCGTTTTTATATTTTAGTGACTCTCTAACATAATATTAGCATAACGTACAAGAGAGCATTTCACTATGCCACAAAATAAGGTACGCAATCATTGCGTACTAAATCAAATTCTTACAAAACCTATTCCAAAAAGGAAATTTATACGTACACTGTCGTCATAGTAGCTCCTTCCTGAGCTCTTATCTGTTTTCTCTTCTAACCTTGATGTGGTCTAGACGCGTATCGAGAGGAATATTATATACCTATGACACGTGATAAGAGACAACTCTTCCAAATATTACTTCTTGGACAGCTATTGCAAGATCTTCAGGAGTATATTGCCTTCCCCTCACTGTTTTGCTTTTGTAATTTCTTACCATTATAAAGTACATTAATTTTGTGTGCTGTAAAGAAAAAAAGCTTACTTCCAAGTATACACCTACCTGTATTCAAGAATAAACAGGGACGTTTTGCAGAAGTAATTTTACATGCATAGAAGGGGGAAGTGCAGGTTATCTTGCACTTACACCGCATTCACTTAGGAATGGTAAGCGTAGGCTCGTCCAAGCTTTTCTCACCACAATAGTCCTTACTTGCCCTACCCACTGTTGTTTGTGGGGCAAGTGCGAACTATAAAAAAAACATGTTTTTGTACGTTTAAATTATACGTACATCTTCAGTTATTTTATTACATTTTTATCAAAATTATTTAATTTAAAACGTGGTTTTAGATAAGAAATCACATTCTAAATAACGTTTTAATAAATTCTTTCGCTATTTTAGCTACTAAATGCAGTTTTTTTTTTCAAAAACATGCAACATTTTAAACGTAACGTAAGTCAAGTGAAACTTTTACTTTTATTGAACATCTTTTTTAAGCACCTGATATCGTTAAGACTTGATTTTTTAAACAACTAAATAATTCTTTCCCCATCTTTAGGCGGTCATTGTACATACAATTTATAATCTTATTTTTTAAGCTGATCATCCTGCACTATGTATAGTTCTATCGAAATCTTATGTATGTAACATATATGTACATCACAAGCGCTTGTATACCATATTTGCATCTAGCAAAACAATTCCAGTCGTCTCACAAATGTAATCGTCTAAACTCTAAATTATTTAGTAAACTCTAAGATTGTATACCTACGATGTATACGATACCAGCCTACTGGCGTTATAAATACAAACATTAATAAACGACGGGGCTTGTGAACGACAACCATTCCCGTGCTTACTTACAACATACAACTCGAAAGGATTCGGTGGTTACAAGCGGAAATTATAATTAGATGTAATCTAACAGAATAAATTCTTACAGGAACTGCAGTGGAATTCATCACACGTTGTATGTTATTTCAAGAAAACACGTATCTTGTTTAAACTGTGCCGCAATAAATTTATTTGTTAGTAGACTACTGTAGAAAAATACGTATAAACCTTATTTGAAATCTGGAAGCTTCTTCTGTAGAAAGTTGCACGTGGTTTAAGAATGCATTCTGAAGAATTTGGCGTCTGTGCAACTGAACGTAAGCATCGACTGATAAACTAAAATCTGGAATCGAACAACATTCCTTGAAGTTGCATAGTTTGCATTTTCAGTAGGTACAATGATACCTCGATTGGTCCCAAAAAGCCCAAAATAAACATAAGCAATAGGGGAAATTGAAACAAATTGAGTTTCGTCGATTACAGAGCTAGATA
>LR737380.1:40121754-40211558 GCA_902655005.2 Marronus borbonicus | reverse complement strand
TATATGAATCGAAAAAATATTTCAGACAAATCCTACGTATTTTTCGCCATATAATCCGAATCTGCAATAAAATATAACGGTTCCTATTTAAGATTTCAAAGTTACCCCTCACCCCATCTACAAGGAGGGAGAGGGAGGGACTAATTGTAGCACTAATGTATTTCCTCCGTATTCAATTTTAATTGAGGACATTTTTTTTTTCGTAAAGTGCTTATTCTTCAAGATATTTGAAAGTTTCATAGTCGACGTGAATGTGCAGACACCTCATTACGGCGGATAGTTCTAGGAAGACGCGTTTACGTTCCGAAACACAGTATTTGAAGAGACTGGCAAGAGTTGCCGCAGAAAAAGAAATTACTAATGAACAATTCATCAAATTCTGTAAAGGACATTTTAAATTAAAACTTGCCAATGGAAGATGGAGTTTATGAAGATGATATTTTTGATGTACCTCGCTTATTAAAATCAATCGAAGCAATTTGTTTTGTTTTGATTGAACAATATCGTACAGATTTTTATAATAATAAAGCAGCAGATAATGAAAACAAAAAACGCATATATTTTTAAGTAGGCAACAATTAAATCGTTGTTAACGTATATCAATTTCAAGCATTAACGAGAAGGATATGTCTGGCCAGTTTTTCATACGATTACGTAATTGCGCTACGTATAAACTAGATATTGATAACTATGATATTCGAGAATGAAGCTGAACAGTAACAATGAAAAAATGCGATGGACGAACGCATATGTTTAAAATATGTATGTATGTGTAACAGGTGTTTGTCTATGCGTGTATGTAATACCCTCTTATTAACAGGCGTTGTCGTTATGACACACATGGTAAGACACTTAGCTTTAACGCCGTCCTCATTTCTGAAAATGGAATATGCGTTTACATTGTACAGGATGGAAAGTTACGTTCAGTGGTTAGGAATCATGAAAAACGGATATAACTGCTTAGCCCCTGAAAAATGAAATATTTCAATCGAAAATTAATTTGAACATCTTATCTTTTACATCTTTTGCAGATATAGATTGATTATAGTTGTTACAACTGTTATTAACGAGTTGGTAATTTTACTTTATCCGCATGCTGTTCCCAAAATTGCTTCGCTATTCTTTACGATCGTTCCACTGAATATTCCTTCATTTAGAAGAAAGCAATGCATTGGCGAAATTAATGCGGTTGCGAATGTATCGTTTGGTTAGTAGCGGAACTTTCCTTGTACTAACAGTGACAGTGCTTCCAGTCGGGCTTAAATTATCCCTTATTTGTTGTTGTAAAAGGTTCCTTCTTTGCACATTGCACGATAAGTTTGCGCTGTCTATTTATGGTTAGCCTTTTTTGCCACGTCTTCCAACCTTCTTTTTCTACATTAAGGTACCTGCAATCAGTTTCGCCGAACATCCTATTATATTTTGCACAAATCTATAACTTTTTGCTTCGTTAATTTTTTTTATTAACTAAGTACTGTAGTACAATGCTTCCCTCATCTCATGGTAGTAGTAGTTCAGTAGTTCTAACTACTTTCGTTAAAGCCGTAGCTAGTTTAACCCATGCATAGCTCAAGAAAATGTCTACTAGCGACTGTAATTTCATAGCGCTGCTATTATTTTCAACAGCGATTAGCCTAGTTGTAAATTTAAAACTTGGTATCCCCTCGAAACTATTCACGAAATAGTGCTATTTGATGTATAGATGCCGTATAATAAATATACTTTAATTATAAAAGCATCCGTATTTTAGCTTTCAATATATACTACTGCTATTTTATTGAACACAGCTGTAGGTGTGCAGTACATTATTTTCTTATCAACAATATATATAGCAAACATCAAATTTAATTGTTTTGAGTTCAAGTAATTTGCCGACGAAAGAATTATTTTTATGATGTTAGCCAGACTAAATCCTAAATTACAACTTTGTTTTCTATTCATTACACAGTGTTTTTTTTTATGTTGCTCACTGTACGTTTCGTTCTTTTCAGGTTTTTACTACCACATCTCCTCAAATAATGAAAATAAATACATCAAAAGTAATAAGTGAGTTTAATATCGGAGGATGCAATTAATTAACCGTAATTATATCGTTTTTTCTAGAGTCAGTTGGACCGATACAACAACATTTTCAAAGAACTGCTGCTCCTGTAGGGGAAATAATAAGAACCATCAGGGTGCCTCCTCCAGAAATGGTAAGTTTTGCTTATACCAATTCTTTGTGATGATTTAAATCTCCAGTGTTTTATCTTTTAGCAACACTGGAAGTTGGCTGCTTCATCGCCTACACAGACTAATATTCAGTTGCAAACTATATCTACTACGCCCGTTAAACCTCAGGTTGTCCAAACACAGAAGCATGTCTCATCAATACTTGATCATGGCATCAGCCGGAAAAGGATAGATAACTATGAGGTGCCTGTTTTACCAGATAGGTAAATAGGCATTATAAACTACTTTATAATAATTCCTTTGAATCCAATAAAACGGTTGTTACGTTATTGTTGTAGTATGTCAAAAAGGCGGAAAACCGAAAAGGTCGGAAAAGGTTTGAGGCATTTTTCGATGAAAGTATGTGAAAAGGTTCGCAAAAAAGGAACAACCTCTTACAACGAAGTTGCAGATGAGTTAGTAGCGGAGTTTGCGAATTCAGACATAAATACTTTGGCGGAACAGGTAAATTACCGAAGCCTAAGGTTAACTGCAAAAAATCAGAATAATTCTGCTCTACTTATTCTGTTATGAACAGTTCTTATTTAAGCAGGTAGAAATTTAAAAAAATTTTTAATATTTTTACTAGATTAATACCTACATTAAATAAACGCCGACCATCTCGATATATTACAAATTATCATTTCACATATGTATAATCTACACTATTATTTCTTTATTCAACATTTAAATAGATAAAATAAATCTTTGCATACATTGTTCAAAAAGTTCCTTATATGTGATTTCAATATGTGCAGTATGATCAGAAAAATATTAGGAGGCGAGTATATGATGCATTGAACGTTCTGATGGCGATGAACATTATATCGAAAGAAAAGAAAGAGATTCGATGGATCGGTCTTCCTTCAAATTCCGTTCAAGAATGTATACAACTTGAAAAGGAGAAGCAAAAGAAGGTCCTCCGAATTAAAGAAAAAAGGAAACAGTTACAAAAGCTGATATTGAATCAAATATCGTTTAAAAATTTAGCGCAGCGAAATAAAATCATGGAAGAGGTACACGGTCCTCCTGCGCCAAATTCCTTTATTCAGTTGCCTTTCATTGTTGTTAATACGAATAAGAAGACTGTTATTGACTGTAGTATTTCAAACGATAAGTAAGAAGTTGTAGTATAATGTGTAGATTTCGAATATCTGATAATGTTATTTCAGAATGGAATATCTCTTTCACTTTAATGATAAATTCGAGATACACGATGATGTAGTGGTCTTGCAACAAATAGGGATGCTTAAAGGTTAGAACACAACGACGTATCTTATTTTTGTTATGTTCAGCTTTTCTCTCGTTTTAGGTTTAGACACAGGTGACTGTACACCAGAGGACCTGGAAAAACTAAAATCATTAGTTCCCAAATGTCTTGAAGACTACATTGTGCGTAAGTATTAAAATTTGAACCTAAAAATTATTCTCGACCAAGTTGCAAATTATTAATTTGATATCCAGTTAGTTAAATAATAATGAAAACAGTGAATATTTTTTTTTTAATATAACTCGGCAAATTATATAATTTCCCACAATATCATTTTATTACCCAATCTACGAGTGTAGTCTGGGAAGTTTGCAGCCTAACACAGAAACTAGTATTTTCTTTGCAACATTCAGTTTTACTGACTACACAGACCACGTTTGTTTCGACTATGCCCTAGATCCAGGAGTACTGGTGTAATGAAGTTCCATTTGCATTTATTAATCGGCGCCAATATAGGCCCTACTTCGCTTAAACTGTGGGGCCCCCAGGAAATATTCATTCGAAAGCCTTTTCTAAGCGAGTAAGCGTAGCACCCAACGCGATGCTAGCTTTTTTATATGCATATCCTTAGTCAATATATGATAAACACATGCTTTCTATCGCTCTGTCTTAATTCGATGGTTGTCTAACACCATTTAGCGAACCTTTCCTATGTTCTCGGTAGTGGTTGTGGTTTTTGGCCGCCTCGAACGTTCATCGTCATCGATCCAACTGGTGCAACCACGACAGCAAATATTGCTGCAGAGTCTCCATAAACAGTGTCCATCTTGGTTCTAATTTGCGTAGGGGTATTGTCTCTCAAATTCGCAAGATTTTAATGACCGTGATATTCGGTTTTTCCCATTTTTACAGAAACACCAACATTGGCTGACAAACAACTCTTAAATAAAAACTGAGCATCCAAAATAGGTGAAATTTCCAAAAGTATTTTTGATAAGTAATACTTCCTTCATTTTGAGGCTTAAAACCTATCAGACCACCCTCGTATCTTATGGCTGCAAGTATATTAAGCTTTACCTGTTTTTATCTGTTTTTTCATTCAAAATTCTTTTGACAGTTAAATGTCAACAATGTACATGTCGAACCCACCGTTCACTCGTGTTTTTCTTTCTAGAATTAGCGTCAAATAATGGCTCATTAAACAATATAGAAGACCAACTGATCTCATCGAGTCCGGGACCAAGTAATGCCACCTTGAGCGCAGAAGATTTGGTAGAAGCGCAATTAGACGAAGACAATTCTCGTCAGTCATCCAGCTGTGATCCCCTTTCTCCAAGCACCCATTATTCAGATGATGATGGGGATTCTGATATGTCCAGCGATGACATTAACTAGTGACACTGGTTTATATACTTAATATTTAAGTAATATACAAAATATCAGTCCAATTTTATCACATCCATATGTCCTAACTAATTTTGATAAGAAAATTAAAAAAAAACTAAAGGGTGTAATGTACATAGGGTAAACGTGATCATAAGAAAATATAATTATACAATACAATTTTTAGGAATATTATTTCATTTAACGAGCTTACTCTGCCATAATTAGAAGAATGAAGTTTGAGTTCTTTTAGGAGTATTCTTTTTGTTTCATTGTAGTATCTTTTATTATAATTTTATGTACTGGATGCTAGTAGCGGTAGGTAATGACGCAAACAGGAGGATGCGGACAGCAATTCGATTCCCTCGCGCATTTTGTATACATTATACATGAACAAATCGAATTGTTCTCCGTGCTCTCCCGTTTATCACCCACCGCTACTGCTGAATGCTGAGTATGCATTTGCGTTTATTTCGGAGTGTTAATAATTGAGGAATAAATTATAATGTAGATATGCAGAATATGTAACTTAAAGGAAAAGCGAGTCAAATAAACCGCATAAGGAGAAGAAATAGAACGAATGTTAAATAACAAAATAATGCATTTCTTATCCGTTTACACCTATTATAACACTAACTATGGGGTTAAACGTGTGATGTAAAAAAATCGACTAAAGATTTCCGCGAGTTTTTATTTTTAGACCTCTTTTGCGAACGTTAGTAACCAGCTTATTGGAAAATAAAAAGTACAGTGAATCATTCTTGACGACAGGCAAATACTATTTATTTCCCAAAACTCTAAATTAAATTTATGTTCTAGACGCCGTCGAACAAATACAAATGATTCTTGTGTTCTGTAATCTTCACAAGTATACCTATAATCTTCTATCCGGGAGGTAAACATCTTTACTTGCCTCATAAGTTTTCCAGGTGCATAATCAAAATTAGTAAGCAATCATCAAGGTGTTAAATTAGAAAAAAAAATGTCTATCGTTAAATATCCTCTCCCGCTTTTCTGTGGTTAATGGTTTTTCCTTGACCAAGACGAGTATTCCACTCACGAGAATTCTTAATTGTTTAATAAAGCCTAACTTATAAAAATCTATATTGAGCAGCAACTCCAAAATTGTTGCTGGCCACTATGGACTGGCATAATTAAATATTGTTCAAAGTTATTTGTCCAGTATTATTTTGTTAGTTTTGGAGCTAAAAGATCAAGAGGTACATAAACAGAAGGCCACGTACCATTAAGATCGACAGAAAAGTTTGCTTCTTTCTTAGGAATATGGGCATTTTAAATTTATTTTATATTTACATGAAAATTATTCATCATAATATACATACTTTATCTGTTTATAATTCTCTATAAAACAGGTATTTGCTTTGCCGACGTGTATCTAAAGAGAGGTCGTAGGTGAATCGGTTTGGAATTTGTTTAACCAGAAATACAATATAATGTGTCACGGTTTCTGAGATAAAACTTCAAAACTAAATGAGACGATTTTTATAATTAGACGTTACGATTTTTTAATCCCCTCTTTTATTCTTTTAATAGTCTTTGATAAAGAAAATTTACTATAATTCATAGTAGCAAAAATCGTCTTAATTTATTTAAATCACTAAGTTGGCTTCTTCTCTGGAACCGCGACACTTTGTACAATGATATTTTTGGTTAAACAAGTTCCAAGCTGACTCACCTACCAGCTCGTTTCAGATATTCGTCGGAGAACCAAACATCCTGTATATTAAATTTAAAATATATACATTTCTCTCTTAATTTTTGAGATAATTGACATAACTTGACATTTTTACGAAGTGCTCATTTCTTTAACAGCCGATATCTTCAATGCTTCATAAGCTAAAAAGATGATTTTATTTGATTAAGTATTTCTTGGAGTTTTCTCCAATACACCGATATTTTTTATATCCTTTTCCCTAATTTATTTATTTATAAATTTTATATAAAAACATCTTTTACATTAGACACCAAAATATCATGTGCGTTATAATTCCAAAGCATAAAAGTGAAACAACGAAGACACATTGTAATAAACGGCCATAAAATAAAAACATTCCGAAGCGTAGTATGGAATAATTTGTCTTATATAAGATAACCGGCTACCCCAAAGAACAACTTGAAAAATATAAAATAAACCGGATAATAAAGAAAACTTTTAAGGGAAAATATGCGTAAATAAAATACACGTTCCAGATTCACTTTAATTGCCTTAATAATTAAACAAATTAGAAACACTGATATCGCTTACGTTAAACATACGAACTAAAATTATTTATAAAAACTATGTAAGTTACATATTCTCGCAATTCAAACCTTACTTTGCGTATCTATGTATATACACGAATTTTGCAAAAAGAAACGAATATTTTGTATATTGTTTAACAAAAAGAAATTGCCCAACATAAATAACGTGATAAATAAGTGCTTGTAATGAAAAAACTTTTCAAAGTGGTCGGTGTTTTTGTAAGGACCAAGACGACGTTTTCTGAATGCGATTTTTTTTTGTATTAGTTCACACAACTCTTCCTTTTACACGAGATGTAACCCCTTCAGTTACGATGGATTTATAAACGTCAATCACTCATTCGTTTGCTTCTTAGCAAACAACCATTCTGCTTCAACACTTACTACCAAAAATATTCCATCTGTGTTTATACATGTACATATTGCATAGATTTAAGGTTTTACTTTTGACTACACAAAATTCTAATCTTGTTATACCAACTACTTTTAAGTTTGTACATTTATAAACATTGTTTGAACTGGTTTGATATTTTATGATTTTGTTTCTACTAATCGTAACGACTAACCTTAAGCCATAATATTTTAAGACATCAGTGTACAAATTACTTTGTATGATTTAGGTAGTATGCCTTCCTTTGTTTAAACTTATGCACAATTATTGTTGTACAAATTTGGAGTTGTTTTATCTTACTTTGTAAGTTGTAGTTATTTAAGTTGATTGCAATTTTACTTTAAGTTGAAGAATAAGTTTTGCAGATGTTTCCACCAGCAACACGAAAAATACAGTACTACAAGTAAACAACAAAATTCATTTTTCGAAACTGAAACTGTGATCACAAAAATAAAATTTGGTACTTAGACAGTATTTGGTAAACTCAACAAATATATTACTTGTAATCTGATGTTCTGAATGAATAAATTTAAGCCTCTTGTTTAATTGTGTTTTTCCTTTTATTGCAAATCCTCATCGTCGTACAAATCATCAAAATCTAAAAATGAAAGTGAATTAATTAATTACTGCAATCAACACGTCCTTATTACCATTAAAAAAGTCTGCATGCACAGCCTTTTCGTTTGCGGCTAAATCCATTAGTAACCCTGTTGAACCTCCTGCCTAAAAATTAATATCCGTATGAAATAAATTGCAAACGTAAAAAATTATTTTATTTTTGAGACGCCTAATGAATTCGGGGGGAAAATTGAGGAGCCATTAAAATCTGCAGTGTACATTTTTACAATTTTAAAGATTAATATTCCATTTCTAGTTATTTCAAGGTTATGTTTCTTGTTTGTTCGTTCAAAACTTACCTCTTCTAAATCCATGTAGGGTCCTGCACCCTCGGGAAACATTTCGTCGGCTACAATTGCTGGTTTCATATTTGGATATTAAAATGTTTCGAAATTAGACGACTTCTAAGCAACTCTTACAGATGTGACAGGCACCGGCCATCAAATATTAAATACATTTCTGCTACCAACCTTGTACATAATAAAGTACTTCAATAATGATAGCAAGGACTGTGGCGTAGTATGGTAAACGACACATAAGTATCGGCACCCTCCGCACCACACAAGTTTAATTTATTATATACTAATATAATAATTAGTCCGGTTATTCGGTCACCGGCTGATGATGAGGGCCATTCGTGTCCTCGAAACGGCCGTCCCGGACTAATTATTATATTACTATGTAATAAATTAAACTTGTGTGGTGCGGAGGGTGCCGATACTTATGTGTTGTTTAGAATAAAGTACTTGGTTAGTTTATTTCTGGTATTAATACTCATTTTTAAGTAGCCAGCATGTCACATATGATGCAGGCAGCTTACGTAAAAATGCAAAAGCTAATAAATCTTAACAGAGACGTATTTATGAAGCGCAATCGTTGAACTCTAACGGATGGGATATTTTAAACAGTTCATACCATAGATTCTGGAATTCAAATTTTTAGCCGTGTAAAGGCGGATATGTGAAGTTTATTTATATACTTGTTTCAGAAGTTCGCTGCCATAAAGCGCTCGCCTCATTCGTGAAATATCTTTTTACGCACTTCGCACATAAATAACTGCTGTATGTAAAGCCGTAGGTTGCGTTGCATATTTGCCGAAGCGGCGACTCAACGGGATGTCATTTTTGCAGATCCATTTTGAAATATTTCATGAGAAAAATTTAAATAAAATTGTTTGCCGATCAATATCAGATCACTTTCGCGTTCCCACACCATTGACAACATGGCAGTTTTACTTCAAGGTCATAGAAACCACCCCAACAGAGAATTCACAACTGTATAATATGCAGTTCGTTAAAGAAATGCTGGTAACCTCCGTCGATAGTTTTAAAATTTAGAAAAGTTGATCGGTAAAAAACTCGTCCATTGGTACAGCGTCAGCTCTTAAGAGGAAATAATAGTATTAAGATACTTTTTCCACAAGAATCTTCAAAATTTGAATCTAAGTGTGCATAGGTTTTTGCACTATAATTGCGATCTAATAACACCGATTAAGTGCCGATCGCTCTTTAAAATCGATTTATTTCGTTAGCGGTTGCCCATATTCACCATTACACAGGGTAAAGTATAATAGAATTAAAAGGTACTAATTGAGGTATATTATGTTTCAAAATTTATTCATCCGACACCGATCGGTTAAAGTTAAGTTAATTAGCAATAAAAACAATCAAAACTAATTGAATGTTATTTTGAAAGAAATCATTAAAACTATTTAGTCGTAAAACTTACAGTTCACAGTATTGCGTCTCAGTCTTCAATAACATCCTTGACCGAAAAACAGCACTTACATCGCTTGTAACGTATACGTTTGTATTGTGACTTGCGTTGGTTATTTCCGTGCAATATTTAATTTAATTTTAATTTATAATGTCACCTTTATACACGTACGATTAACTACTCAACACCACCCCTAAACATAATCCCAATCGTTTTAACTATCTATTAGTAGTTAATACTTGTTACTGGCTTTTAGCCGGGGGTAGGTATTTGCGAGATATAAATTTAGATTAGAACTTCGTAGACAATCAGATTTTTTCATTAGAATATTTATACAAAACCATTTTGTGCTTTCCTAAGCCAACATTTTTAAACTAGTTATGGCAGGATATGCGTACAATGTACATTCAAAATTAATACGGCAGCACTCAGAACTGGATAGTTCACTCCGGTATAGTCGGAAATACAATTTGTTTACGTCAAATTTGTATCAGCAAGGGTAAACATACCCTTCCTTATATTTTCTTCCATTTAGTATATTTCTTACAATTCCAAATAATAATTAAGTAAGCAGTAAGGGTATCAGAAAAAGAATAAAACAAGGTATACATATAATGCATCATTCCATTGATAAAAGGATTGTTCGGTACTTACGCATTCATGCATTTACGGAATATCGTCAGTTCTTAACACTATGGCCACTTGAAGTTAAGGTATTAAGCTTTCTACGATGAATAAATGAACGCCATCTTCTTTCAAGCTATTACTTACATAAAACTTCAAACTATGATAATGCCGTGTGGAACACGCAAGAGAAAAAAAATCTAAAAAATTCTTAATATTATTTATATTTTATATAATACAACATGAGTATGTAGAACAGATGCATAGTGTTTCACGAGTTCCGAAATATTCGATCTTTTGCGATGTTCTCACAAAACAACTATAGCATCTACTCAGTCAGATCCTATAAAATATATTTGAGTTCGTTGTTATCACAATATTTCATAAGGATCAAAAATTCCAACTAATATATATGGTTTCTCGTTAAGTTATTGTTCGATTCAATTAAAAAACTTGATACTTTGATATCACAAACTTGACTAGTTACAAACTTAAAAACAACCTAAAAACTTACATACAAAATACATTTAAACTTATCGAAGTAGGTAAAATATGGTCTCGTTGCTTAATAACTATTGAAAACAAGACAGATTTTTCATTGGTATGTAGTCTGCCTCTTTTTTATTTTCTGTAAACCTAAAATGAAAAGAGAACTGTAACTTCAAACATTGGCGATTGCAAAATTTATCAATACATTATTAAATTTTTATGAATTACTTGCGCAGCTCACAAGCATGCCAGTACGTTATTTAAAACCTTCCGTAAAATGAAAATTAGCAGCGTAGTTCATGGTGATATCCGGGTATTCCTATAGCGATTTTAAAAACCTTTAAAACTTAACTGGTACAAGCAGTACAAATAGAAAATGCTTATCCTACAATTGAAAATTAATTGAGAAGTCGGAGGTTATCCTAATAGGATTATTTGCAATGCATATTTATATAATGTCATTTGAACATATGTGTATCTTATTGCAAAATACAGTACGTGATACTACATCTACTTAAAACAGATAAAACGTCTCATTGTTACCACAGAAACCACGGCAATATATAGTATTAACTTTAAAAGCACTCGTATTACAAAATTATGCGTACAACATCACTAAACTAACCTGTTACACCGACACGAAACACAAACAATAAATTCATTATCAATTTTTAAAGTGTGCAGATTTCGTTCGTTAAAATGTGTACCCCGAAACCAAAGGATAGGTTTTCTTTTTTTTTTAATACGAAATGCCTTTTTATATTAAAATATTTGTTATACAAGCGCATTATGTAATAATTTCAAACAACAAAAATGGATAGAAACGTAGCACCTACTAAATATGTTATTGCATTTTTGCTATTGCAATTTGATATGAGGGCCACTCCACGGTATTAAACAACGCACCGTCGAACACAAATGTTTTTTACTTATTTTGTTACGGTTAAACTTGTAACATTTTCACTGTCAAATAATAAAATATTTACTGTGGTAACAGTCTATTCCTCTCTTGATTCATTTCAGATGTCAAATAAACCTGATTTTCATCGTGGTACACATTTTATTTTACAATTTTTGGTTTTTTATTGGCAACTTTAAATTTCTTTAAGTTAAAAAATAAAATGCAATTATTCGGCTAAAATCTGCACAAGGAGCGCATTACTTGTAATTGTAACCGCTACCGGTTAAATAAAATAATATAACTTAATTACTAGTACGTCAACCTGAACTTAATAATAATCACCAAGCGACTAACAGTTAGTATTTTAAAACATTTTTTTTCCGTTTTAAAATAATTTACACCTGCACACACGCGTCACCGTGGAATGACCCAAAGGATTGTACCCTGTAAACTTGATAGTACTTCATACTTTTCAATACATTCTTGACGAAAGTTAGTACTGGAAATGCTAATAAAATCATAGTAAGCTTTCTAAAATCATGTTAAGTAGGTCAGCGACAATATTTTGTGAAGTGCTTTTAACTTAAACTTCTGTAAAAATCTTTAGGTTTTGGGTTAAATGAAAAAAGCATCATTTTTTAGCCCAGAACGTTGTTTATTCAAAGTAATTTTCTTTTACATAAATTTAACATAAAAGTAAACTAATCCATCACAGCCTGCATTTTTTCATGCCGAAATTTCAATATTAACGGAAACTTTTAGGACATAAGTTTGACTATTTAAATACATTTTGTACTAACTACTCGAAAACATGCACTTGTAAGTTATGAAGGCTGGATTATTCATTCTATTATACATTTTTAGCTAATACAGGGAAATATGTTGGTTACTGATACGTAATAACCAACATCCTACAGTAATAAATAAAGATCTTTTCAGATCTTTTACAAAGTATGTTGGAAAAAATCTAAGGTTTTTGTATCTTATTTTAATACCACTTATATATCATATATACTTACTATGCATTAGATCAATTGATTTTTTGCTAAATTTAACATCGCTCGTTGTTTAATTTATCCACGTTCAGGTCAATGATAAATTTAACAAACTTAGTCGTTCAAAACCATTGCAGTTTTTTCCTAAATGTTTAGAAGAGATTCGATTAAGCTCAAACTAAATCTATTATACATAGGACCTTAATGAATGTTCAAAAAGGTGCATTTCCTACAGTTATGCTGCATTTTTGTTCGGTGTGTTGAATGAAGTTTAATTAATCAGATGCTTTTAAATAAAGAAAACTACTTTCAATAAAACTATTGCAGACACAAAAAGAAAAAAACTACAACAGAAATGATTTTTTACTTCTACACTAAAATATTGTTTTGGAAGGATTAACGTATGTGGGACATTAAATTGTTAAAGAGAAAATGTAAGAAAAGATATGGGCAAAACAAGTTGCTAAAATTCAGTATTAGAGTTATTCTTCAACCCTAAAAGAAAGAAATATAATTCACTTAATTGCAGCAGAATTTTTTCTCGAAATAAGTGTAACAATTAAAGCGAACATAGACACATCCCAACAAGTAAATTTAATATATCTTGATCTTCTCCTACGACGCTCACTACAGGAAGCTTTCTGACACAAAGAAACGTACATATGCCACATTCACAACCCTAATACCAAATTTTAACAGTAACAGAAATACAAATTTAAAGGAAATTGGTTTGAGCACAAGATTTATAAAAAAAAAGATTAAAATCGGACGAGCCAAACAGATTCACTTTATATCGCTATATTATAGTGAACTACTTATAGCAATAAAAAATAAATCTAATATCTCGTCAGCTTTCCGTACTTGACCTTCCATCGGCAAATATTCAAATTTTTCAACTCACATAGAAAGGTAGCCACGTGCTTGATTTCTTCTTCTGCCAATGAGGTATCCAACCAACACGATTATAATTAGAGCCATTAGAGCACAGCCAACTGCAATCGGTACGATGTCTGGAGTCTCGTAGGGTTCGCAATCTTTCGCTGTAAATAAATTGATGGCATTTATAAATTACACAATTATTACATCGTTCTATAAAACGCATACCATCTGCAAAATGCTTGTTTGTTATGTTACCAAACGCTTGGAATTGGAATTCACTGATCTTAAGGGATGCTGTGATATTTATTGCGTTGCTTACGTTGTCAAAATTAAGTGTTTGCTCCTTGACACATTTATATGACATATCAACAGGTGTAACGAAGTCTACTTCCTTATGAGTTAGATTTAACCTTTGATCTGAAACGCATAAATGTATAATTATTATATATTATATTATATATATGAATATCTGTTAAAACCCGGTAAGTATTCGCCATATTCGGTAGATATTATTTTTATGTAGTTCTCTTATAAGATGTAAGTGTCTTTTAAGATGTAATCATTGCAACTGCTGTGGAGATTTTACCGTGTGCTCATCTCCTTCCCAAGAAAGCCAGATATACGGATGGATATAAGGGTTGGCGGAAGCCCTTGCTTACCAGCTATCAAATTTTAGAAACTGTAGCATTTGGTGTTAACTGAAACACTTCACTATTACCCCCTACCACAAACACTTCACTGAAACTGTATTGCTGCTGCAGATGGTAGCTTAGTTGTCGAAACGTGCGTACAGTATCAGTGAAGTGTTTGTGGTAAGGAGTTTTCGAGTACGTGATTTAGGAATCTTAACTATTAAAATATATTCGGCTTCAACAATAACAATGTTGAATCTTTCAATTCAGATACGCCAACTATTATTATTTTGTACAATCCAATTGTTCAATTGTAACCAGTACGACGACATCAGCTAGGATTAGGGAAGTTTCTGCTTTAAATCGTGCTTGTCGAATTAGTGTGTGTGACTGTACGTTTAATGTGTGTGCAAGATTTACAGTTCAAATTTAATTTCAACGAAATGATAAGGTACAAAGTACAGTACTGCAAAGAACTTAAAACCTATCTGATTCAATTTATATAAGCACATGAAAAATCAATACCAAGTACTTGATAAAAAACATAAATAAACATGAACATCACATTTCCTTTGGTAAATTATCAGCGTTCCTCTGTATCTTATCATACAGTGAATAAATGAACTGTAGACAACTGATTCATCGACGAGTTGTAAATATTATACCATATATATTCGTTTCGTATTATTTTTAACGCAAGGATTTTTATAATTCGAAATAGGATCCTTTTTGTTTAGATATTTGATCGAAAATGGTAGGTAAATCTAAACCTGATATAGAATACTAAACATATGCGTTCATATTTTTAGTTTTCTGTTCTCTCTTTTCCGTTAACATTAATTACTCATTTTAATGATTAAGAAAACAACAGAGAAGATTGTAGTTGTTAAAAAATGAATTCTTGACAGTGTCACTGGAGGAATGAACAATGCAATTTATACTAATATTCAATCTATTTATTTAAACTAAACGAATGTGTGAATATCATTTGTTTAGTGGTAGGAATAGCCAGAATTGTCCTTTTTTTTACCGTGCACGACAAATGGTGATCGATGTAAAATAATAAATAAACAAGTTTTCTTTAAATTAGCAATGAAGCTGATGTTAGAAAATGTATTCCTGTTTTAAAAATTTAAAAGAAAACTAGCATGTCTGGTAGATGTACACAGCTAGTCTCTTATCGGAGTTTGATACACCTACCGAATATTCGAACGTAGTTTCACATACGATGGGACAAAAATAAACTTGCGACGACTGGCAAGCGACATTATTGGCTAGGGTTGGCAAAAATCAAGATTTATTTAAAAAAATCAAAAGTCATTGACTTTTTAAAACAATTAAATCATGATTCTTTATATTCCTTTATTTAAAAAAATGTTGGTGTTGTTGTTTTTAATTGTTTTAAAAGCAATATTAATACACGAACCAAGACTAAATCTGTGAAAAAAACCGAAACTGTGTTCCGGCTTTTTCGCTAAAACCAAAAAGGAAATGCTTAATGTAGTATTAAGTGAGCGGAAAATATTCATAATAAATCAGCATGAAAGATTGATGGCGCAAGAAATTTAACGATACCAATGAGAATCAAAACTAAGAGCGTTAACTAACCTGAGGCGTTTTTAAAATGGCTGGAGTCCACTACAAGACTAACATTAACCATGTCCAATTCAAATTTCTTGTCCTTCTTGCTAAATACAAATTCCATAGTATTGCTGGTACCATTTACATAAGACCATTGTAAGATCATGGTCTGGTTCTCATGCGTTGCATTACCACAACTTCCACTTACAGTTGCGTTTGTAGGTACAATCGCGTGAAATATTTGAGAGCCATTAAAATCTACTGCCAATTCTGCAACCATTTTCAGAAGGATGCACGACGAATTTGTCGAATTCTTTACCTCCCATGTTCCTGGTTTTGGTCCTGGGGAGGGAGGTACAACTGTTGTCGGCGTTTCTGTAGGTCGAGCGGTAGATGTGCTGGTTGACGTGGTTGTAGAAGGGGTAGTACTCGAAGTAGTTGGACTAGTCGTAGTCGTAGTCGTAGTTGTGGTCGAAGTAGTAGATGTGGTACTAGAAGTAGTAGATGTGGTACTAGAAGTAGTAGCGCTTGTTGTTACCTTCGATGTTGTAGAAGGTGTTGTTGCGGAGGTTGTAGGAGACGAGGTGGACGACGTAGTATTAGACGGTGTAACAGGCTCTGGATCTAACAAAATAAAATATAGCATTACATTACAAACAAAATAAGATAAATCACACTTCACAAGCATAACCTCATGCAGCATCACTAGTCCTTGAAAGGATAAAAGGCGCCTCACATCTTACATCTACAACAGAACTTTAATTATCCAGATTATGCAAACAATTCCAAAGCGCCACTTTTGGCACTCATACTGAAAACCACGTGTAGCGATGGGCAATGATATATTTATATATATCATATACGAGCCTCAGCTTTATGTGAAGTGGAGGTAAAATTCTTCTCTAAATGGCCATTTCTTTTTCATCCAGTGATCTTGCTTTGCTCTAGTATCCCAGATACAGATAAAACAAGGGTATTTGGTGTATCCACTTTGCTCCCCATCCATGGTACTGCGGGTAAAAACATGCGACATGTCGGAAAAAGACGGCAAACTCTCGTTTATCGTTATATAAAAATTACAATTGTCGGAAAAAGTGAAAGCTTAGTTATACATTATTTCAAAAACTAGGAGTCAATCAGTAGAAATGTAAATTACTTATAAATTCTTTGCCTCAGATGTAATATGAAAACATCATTAGAAATTGTTGGCCTGTGTAATTTTTATGGATATCGAATGGGAATCACAGAAAAATCGATCTTCCAAAACTGTTTCTCGGCAGAAACCGAATCCGGTATTTTACATAGCGCTGCAAGGTCTGCAAACCAAGATGCATTAAATTATAAAAGTGGGGATTGGGTACCCCTTTTCCTTGTTAGTCACCACCTTACATAGACTGTACGTACATCTCCTGCTTGGATAAGATTTGATAATAGAAATAAATAGTTTAATTTTCCATTATTTACCAATCATTTCAATCCATCCATTGTTACCGTCAGTTCTAAAGAATTCCTTTGTTTCTATTTCGTGAAATTGATGCATATTTTATTCTAAAAATTGTGAGAATCACCGACATTCAACTTTGGGAAGTTACCCTTTTCGGTCTTGCGATGCTTGCATGTCTATTTTAAAAATTCTAGACTTATTTCTAGTCTAGATCGATACGTCCACCTTAATATTATTGATATATTCGGTAAACACGTAAATCATAAAAATATTTATTTACATTTGTAGATAACCTACATGTGAAGTATATTGCCGAGATAAGCATCTTTTGAAATTGAAATACCCAGTCCTTATCAACGGCAACTTATAATTTGTTAATTAACAATTAAATAACTGGTGCTTTTATAGCTATTTAGGATGGACTATGCACAAAAAATATTTTTAAAATTCGTCAGATCTTATTCAGTTGAAAACGACTACGTACTTCAATGATAATCTACATTTCACTTTGGGATAATGAGACAAATCACATGACAAAGAAGGTACAAACAGATTAGAAATCATTGTTCATACTTTACGAGGAATGCAACAATAAAAACAAGTTCATGATGTTATTAAATCGCACAAACAAAATGGGGGAACCTAGTAGACATATTGGTTCATCCCACCATATGAACGTAAAAAGTAAATACACAATAAAAGAGGAGAAAGAAGTTAGCAAAGGATATGTTGCATGAGATTACAAAACGAACGATAATAGACAAATTAATAATAAACACGACGTCACGTGTTACCACCATGATCTGCAGTTAATTATTTGTAGTAAAAGTGAAGAATGAGATGCACTTACCTATTCCATCATCAGCAGCACAAAACGTTATTGTAGTTAACAATATTGCTGCACCTAGTAATTTCATTTTTTTTTGTTATTAATTTCTCTTCACTTTGTCCAAAGCAATACTACAGAAAACGCAAAACGAAATGAATACTTTTCGATTAGCAACTGCTGTCAATCGCCGAACAGAATGATGCAACGTTGCCGATCGCTCGCTGTAATTGTGAATTATTGCACATGCGTATTTGAACTGTAGTGATATAAATTTCCCGAAGAAAGAAAGAACAAATAATAGCCTTAGTAAAACTCAAATATGTGTATTTGTAAGAACAAACATTGAATTTGTTAATAATAGAAAAATAAGTGCCATCTAACGACGAGTGCTAAATTAATATTAAATGGATTCCCTAAATAGGAACCTGTAATCACTTACGTTGAAATCATATAAAAAATACAAATTTGGGCGTTTTTAATTATTGTTACGAAAAAATTGTAATAAATTAACATAATAATTGGTACATTATTATAATATATTGCAGCAGATATATTGAATACTTGATTCAGAAGCGCCATCTAACAGACAGTATTTGTTTTGTTAGATTAGTTACAAGGGTTATTTAAGAAGTACAATATTCTTAAAGAATACTAAGTCTACTTTACGATATTTTATTAGTAAACTAATAATTATGAGTATTTGGTAAAGTAATACACGATATTAAATTTAATTTCTTCCAAACTTTCTCATTAAAATCTTTACGAAACTGTAAGGCATCTTAACACTAATTTCATTGTCCTTCGATTGTGAATTTTGTAAAGAAGTAGTGCTTCCCTCAGCTCGTAGGTAGAATCTTATTCCTTCTGCCGAGTATTGGTTCTTATCTTTATCAGCCCTAGAAATGTTAATGTCACATGACAGATGCTCATATATAGAGATGACCAAGGTAGGGGAAATTATTATATTTTTACAGCGACTAAACTCAACAGCAAAATTTCCCTACCTTGCTCATCTTTACTCATATATAACGCTCGCCACTTCCTGAGCGCTTCACGAAATTAGCAGAGACTAGACAGACTCGTGTTTTGTCGACTCTCGGGGAAACCAATAGACATTCTCATAGGACAAATAAACACGAGTCTGTCTAGTCTCTGCTAATTTCGTGAGGCGCACGGAAAGAGGCAAACTTTACTCATATATCAACCATTACTTACATGGCTAAATAGCCACGAATTGGGTGTCTTCGTTTACTGATGATAAAAGCAACTAGAATAACAGTTGCTAGTATCACGATACTTCCAAGTAAAATTAATAACAGCCACGATGACTGATGCGATTTGCAGTCCATTGCTACAGAGAAGGTATCATTTAATAATATTATATTAAATTATTATCTGCATACCTCTAGCTACGTGTCCATTAGTTATATCACCAAATGCTTGAAAATGAAGATGCATAATCTTAAGTTTTCCAATATCTACATTATATCCGTGATTGTGTAATGGAAATGTATGAGGTCTGTTACATTTATAGGACCTGTTCTCTGGTGTAATGAAATGGATATTCTTATTTAAAAGTATCAACGATTCATTAGTATCTGAAAAAGAAATAGAGAAATTAACACCGGAATTTCTCCTTTGTTACCAAGGAAAATATGATGAATATTTTTGTACGTAAATTATTGCATGTAATAATAGAATCTTATCGTCATTATCATCTTTAATTAAAGGTATTCAAAATATTATAATTTTTATAATACCTTAATGAAAGAAATGCCACGTGTTAAGTGTACCTGTGAAATTAATTCCGCATAATCTCTTACCTCTAGCCAATGGGAAATCTTCAGAATCCAAAGTAACGTTTAAAACAAGTCTATCTATTTCATACACATGACTATTTCTTCTGAATACAAATTCCAAAGAATTTGCAAAAGGCGAGTTGAAGTACCATGTGAGTTTGATGGATTGTCTATGTCTACCTGCTTCTCCACAACTACCAGTTACATCTGCTTGGATTGGTATATTTATCTGCCCCTTGTCAATTTCATTCCGAATATTAATATAGTAGAATTCGATCGACGCAGCCATTTCTAAATATATACACGCGGCATCTTCTGTGGCAAGTACCGTCCATACTCCTTTTTCGGGAACGGGTGGCTTGGGCGTGGGAGTGGGTAACTGAGTTGAAGTGTAAGGTGTAATAGGAGTTGTAGGTGTTGGAGGACTTGTGGATGTTGTAGATGTTGTATTTGTTCTAGGAGTTGTACGAGTTGTAGATGTTGTAGAAGTTGTAGTAGTCGCAGGTGTTGGAGGACTTGTGGATGTTGTAGAAGTACTAGGAATTGGTTGTGGGTCTAAAAACAACCATATACATACAATATTAAACACATGAAACCTACATATTTTTTTTTTCTGTGAAGAAAAATACATCGTAGTCTATTAACTTACGAAGTTACAGCTGAAACTTGATATCTTTTTAAATAAATTTTTTGAATTTGAATAAATTAAAAATTGGAATGCAAATATTCTTATTTAACTAAGTGTATAAAAGTGTCTAGAGCCACGAGGATTAAAGAAAACATATTATTATTTTACTTTATGTTGATAGATTACAGAAAGCCTTTCTTGGCCTCTATTGGTTTATTGTTGAAAAGTGAAAATAAATTTTTAATAGCAAATCTGCTTGTTATAAAAGAAAGAGCATTGCTTTAACATTATCGTTCAGAAATTGTAAAACGAAGTGATAATAAAATACACAGCATACACAGTTAATATTATCCAAACTGCCCCCATATTTTTAGTATGTATATAGTTTTCTCTATTGAGCAATTACGCAGTGTCCTCTGTGAGTAAAGTAATTTTTAACCGGAATGATATGTATATCTATGTTTTATAAATCTAAAAAAAAAATTCTTACCAACTCCACCAGGAGCAGACGCAATTAATAAAGCAAGTAGCAACGTAAGAAGCAACCTCCTACTGTCTGTGCATGACATAATTGTTTGGGTAAACGCGATAGCAGGAATAATTACACTACAAAGCAAAAATTATTGTAAGTCGAACATAAACAATGCTATTCTCTGCTGGTTAGTACCGCAACTAGTCCCTTGTTTATCCGCCGTTTACTCACTGAACATGCGTAGTCGCAGCCTAGTGATTTCAGGTTATTGATGTACGATAATTTTCAAATTGTAACGTTATCTATCTTAACACAGCAGATAAATCTATTCCGCCTCGCAATGAACAATGAAGAATTTTTTTTAATTAAGTTTCCATAATTAATTTAACGAAATTTTGAACTTTATTTAGAATGCTTCTCAAAATTCCTAGCATCTTTTACCACTTACCAAACAAGCAACGATGGATGATGTGCCGAAGGGTCGCCCACTACGATTCGACTTCTTCGTGTACTTCCCTTGAATATTATGTACATGGTATTATGTAACGGAAATACACGAGGAAGTCGAATTATAGTGCGCGACCTCAGTTACGTCATCGCCCACCGCCATTGCTGGTTCAGACGAGAGTTAATGTATACTCCAGATCTAAACCCCTGAGTGTTAATTTGAAACTACCTCGGAAAGTATAGGGCGAATTTAGGCGAACGAGGATAAAATTATATACAGTGCCCGACACTTGATTACTCTCACATAGCGATTGACGTATTTTGGTTCAAAGATCACTGGTTACATTCGTAAAACCAAGCATATATTTAGATTACACATTTTTGTCAACGTTTACCCTCAACTTTGCCTCAAGATTTCGAATCGCCAATATTTTGACCACTTTTAAAAGTCTCATTGTCCTTTCTATTGCGCCACTTGATTACTCTCACTATATTTTTTAATTACAGTTAGCTGGGGGCACAAAACGAAATTTAAAAGCCAAATATTTAATTTAAGCATGTAAAATAAAGTGTAGATGTATTTAGGTAAAGTCAACCAAAAAGTGCAAGTTACCATTCGTGTATGATAGAGTGAGCGCTGCATGTGTTGCCAATGGATTCGACCGACATCTGCCATGGATTTCCGCACAATTCAAATGGGAACGTACGTGAAGATCAAATTGCAGTTCGTTTTTCCGTATTCCACATTCTGATTTCCTTCATTTTGCCAATTAAAAAATAGAACGCCGCTTCGTAAGATATTTTGTTCGAGATTTTCAACAGACGTCGTTTTTATCTCTTCGAGAGCAGACACTGTATTAGCTGTCTTCTACATTTTACAAAGTTACCCAAGCGTCTCAGCTAAAAGTGATTAATATTAATTAAAACTCGAGTATTTAGCCAAGTTTAGTTACTTAACCAAGTATTACCTATTTAATAACCGATTTGCGATTATTCCTGATTAAATTCAGAGACCCAAATTATAAAATATACTTTCCCTTCGAATAATCTCAAATCCAGAGGAGACCCGTCCAGACGAACGCTGTATTTTGCGGTGACTGATATAATTTTAGATTAGCTCCACAGGCGAACTAATAAAAAGCATAATTAAAAATGATTTACTTTTTATTAGTTTTATTAATTATCTGATCTCTATTTACCTGATTTCCATGGTTATTTGTGTTTATTCTGTTATTATTGTTTATATATTGAATTACTTGCTTTTTTTTTTAAGTGCGGTGACGGCCCAACGGGATAAATAAGCTTTTTGAAGCTTGTCGTAACTTCAGGAGCTTTTTAGTGCGTAAGTTGTGTGCCTAAAGTGTTCCATGGCCTTGTTTCTGTCACCCCTTGACGCAAAAGAGAGGAAAAAATAAATATATAATACACCAAAAGCAATAAATAATGAAATTAGAAAAAAAACGTAATAAAACCATATAATGGGCCAATACTACTGTCACGTACAGTATTTTATACTGTATATGTTACGTTTAGCACAAACCTTGCATAGGTTGAGGAAGTTAAATAAAATTGAAGTTATAAATATACTATTTCATTAAACGCATCGTGTAAAAAATGTTCTTTAAAATTTAATTTTTAATTTAATGCTGTCTGCTGTGCTTACTCTTTAGTGTTTAGTTGTAAAATTGCGTTAAGAGCGTAATAAATATAAATTGGAATGTGATAGAAATAAGATGCGAATGCGTTTGATATAGAGTAATATATATATATATATTTTATTGTGGCAACAAACATCCCATACTTAACAAAGAACTGCTTATATCTAAAGATATATCTAATTAATCTTCTTGACATGCACACCTATTGGATCCGTAGTTAACAGGAACGTATTTGCAGACATTTTTAAGGGAACCTGGATTTCTTCAGTGGCCTCAAACTCAAAATGTCTAATAAGATGCGCCAGCGCCATCTTCACTATCAACAGTCCCATCCTTTTGCCTATATTTACAACGTATTAATGTTTAAAATGTAAAACTGAATATGTATAAATTTGATTTTCAACATTAAGAACATTAATATGAAATGGTTACCGATACAATGTCGTTGTCCATCCCCAAAGGGTAGGTAGGTACAAGGATGCTTCTCTGCCATATTCTCTTTTGAAAATCTTTCTGGATCGAACTTTTGGGGATTTGGGAAATATAATGGATCATGGTGAATTCCAAACAAAGGAATCAGGACAGCCACGCCTTTTTCAATAACCACGTCGCTATGCGGGATTTGATAATCCCGTGTGCATGTTCGTCCAAGGAGAGGTACAACCGGATATTTCCTTAAGGTTTCTATAAACAAATAAATGAAAAGTATTATTCACCAATCAGTGAGTATGAGAGTGATGAGAGTGATGACAATATTACCACAAACAACTTTATGGAGGTAAGACATGTCCTTTAAGGTGTAATATGAAAACTCTTCGTTGTTTTCTATTGAAGCATCGATTTCCTTTCGTAATCTAGATTGAACTTCTTTATTTAAAGATATTTCACATATGGCAAATGTGATAGTTGAACTGGCTGTCTCATAGCCCGCCAGGAAGAATTGCATTGCTTGAGCAACGATTTCGTATTCCTCTTTGAAAGAAAAAATAGCCATGCATTTATAATTTAAAGGAGTTACAAGTTCTACTTACTTAAATTGTAATCATTCTTAAATTTAATCATAAGATCAACGAGATCCTTTCTTTCGCAATTTCCAGCGTGTCTTTCTTTTACTATGCCCATAAATGTTTGAGAAACGAAATTGGCCAATGATGACTCAATAAATTTTATTTTAAATATATCTGCTAATGAATTATTGGCAAAATAAGTTGCTGCGGCGATTGTATTTCTCAAACTAATTCCAAAAACGCGCTTTCCAATATCCGTAAATTCTGTGTCTTTATCTTGGAAACTATGTGCATCAATTCCAAACGCAATTGAACAAACCACTTCTGTTGCATATTTCACAGCTACATCTTTAATAAACAGTACCTTATCATCCCTATCGCCCACGAAATGCACCATATTTTTAGCAATGTTTTGTATTTGGGGGTAAATGTATTTTAACTTTCCGGAAGAAAACATGGGCGTGGTTGACCTGCGAATAAATCTCCATTTCTGATTTTTACTGAAGAACATCA
Source organism: Marronus borbonicus (assembly GCA_902655005.2). Lineage (NCBI taxonomy): Eukaryota > Metazoa > Arthropoda > Insecta > Coleoptera > Scarabaeidae > Marronus > Marronus borbonicus. The sequence continues at coordinate 40,186,869 of LR737380.1, read as the reverse complement.
TGCTTGACGAGATTGCGTCAACTTTTTCATTACATTGCACATTTCTGTCAACAAAATAATTGAAATCCTCAATTAGTACTTGCTTGATCAAATCTGGACATCTCAGGACCAGGTGAGGTTGGGTAAAGTTCCAGATCCCAAAGAATCGTTCGTTCGAATACTTGAAATAAAGATTTCCAAACACTTCGCCCAGATTTTGTTTCATTAGTACAAGATCTAACATATTTCCTAATATTGGTAGTGGTTTTTCGAAAGGTACTCCTCTTCGTTTCCAATAATTTTTATTCTTCTTCCACCATGCGTAACAGACACCACATATAATAGCGGAAATAAGAAATGCAATTCCGAACATTTTTGAAGATTTGCAAACGTAAGTTACTACTGACACTGTACTAGACGCACCAGGACATTTCGCTTGGTTCCTCGGTTCTTATATAAAAATGAGTCGGCTAGTAATTATCGCATAGAATGTTTATTAGTAAAGGTCGGACGGCTTCGATCATTGTATAATTTTCGATAATACGCTTTATCGCGAGATTGAATATCTAACTCATTTACTGCGTTTGTGGGCAAGACTCGCTTAGTTAATTTTGTATGATTAATCTCTACTTTTTAATTCGGAAGAGTAAAATGAAAAAACGCGTTTAAGCAATGGAATTTTTCAAAACTACTTTTTTGACGGTAGTTCTTATTTTTTATGATTATTTACAAGCCAACAACAATTTAGACTAATATTAAATATAGCGTATATCTTTGCCCGCTGATATAATAAATGGCTCAATTGTATCATCGATTAATCCATCTAACTCCCAAATTTTTCTTTCTTCTTTAATCGCATATTCTACACATTTTTTCCAAATTGTCCATAGTGACATTCTGGATTTGAATGAGGTATTCTTAGTTGCCACTTCATTTTTTATTTGAGCCCACACTAACTCAATTGGGTTGAGTTCGCAGTAATAAGAATTATATGAATACTAACAATGACTCATCAACCCTTATCGCATGGTAAACAGATAACTTTGGTCATCTAGTTCCTCTGATTCATCTTGCAAATACTATTATGTTGTGCATCGTCTATTAAGACATCATTAAGATAATAATGCTAATGTATATATATCAACGTTCAATTGTTCAGTTCAGTTAGTAATAGCTTAATCTAAAGTTGTATTGCTGCTCATTCCATTGAGGCTTGTCTGCTGTATTGTTTCAAATTAATCATCGTTTAAAGTTCCTGAGTGTTTTTAAAAAACTGATTCAAGAAAAAGAGACTAAAATTTAAGGTGGCAACCGCAACCCACTTTTGCTGCAACTTCTGGCCATCTCATCTGTCACATATGGATTATATGGGTTTTTATTAAGGCGAATTAAATGAAGGAGTTCAGATCAAACAATTCCTTCATCGTGCCCGATATTTTTTAATTTCAACCAAGCTTCTATATCGAGTTTTCTAGATGTTGTTGTGGGAATTTTTTCAATTTTACGACTATGATATGTAGCATTAGCATAGTCTGATAGCACTGTGAAACGATCTTTCAAGCACCTCAACATTCATTTCTTCATGTTTCTTCAGTTGTCTTTTTAACTTCAAAAAGCAATAAGCCATTCTCCGCAAAACCTATGTGCAAAATAATGAGTCGTCTTCCTTTTCCTGCACAATTACGTAAGCCTATAGTCAGTCCTTTATTAAACGCTTGCGGTCGACTTTTTATATTATCATCTACCCAAGCTTTTTGTTTGGTATGACGTTCGCTTAGCCATGTTTCGTCTAAATAACAAATTGTCCGATTTTGACAATGATAATCTTTTATTGTCATCAAATACCTTCTTCTCCACCTGATTATCATCACGTTCTATCAAAACACCTTTTGGTTTTCATAAATTTGTTGAATCGCTCATTTGTGGCAAATTATCACGCTGTCTTACTTCTTTCAACTTTACAAAGTCTATTTTTATAAAAAAAAGTCTATGAATTAATCGCCTTATAGAATTCTTGACACTTTTATAGTAATCAGCAATTAAAGAATGTCTTCCAGAAATTTGCTTAGGCGGAGTAACTTGTCCTTTCTCCGACGATAGCAGTAGTTCTCATTTTGGGGTTATCAGTTCGAAGTTTTTTGAATATATTCAATATGTTCTGCTTCTCTATTACCTAAGCTCAGAAATTTTCGCCTTCTCGGCGGGGATATTTAAGTTCCAGAAGTTAAATAGTTGTAGCATCGGCCAAGTTAATAATGATAGCAAGGACTGTGGCATAGTATGGTAAACAACACAAGTATCGGCAACCTCCGCACCACACAAGTTTAATTTATTATATAATAATATGGTAATTAGTCCGGGACGGCCGTTTCGAGGACACGAATGGTCCTAATCATCAGCCGGTGACCGAATGATCGGACTAATTATTATATTAGTATATAATAAATTAAACTTGTGTGGTGCGGACTTTGCCGATACTTATGTGTTGTTTACGACCAAGTTGGTGTACGGTGTATGATGAGAAGTTGACAAGCGTTTCATTTGCAAGGATGAATATAAGTTGGGTATTGGCGTTATTTTTCATGTTGATTTCAAATTAAATTAATTGCGCGCTTAAATCGTGGCGTCCGATACGTTTTCGTTCGATTTCGTGTTTGTCCCATTCTATTCTATGTATTCAACGTATAACCGAAACACTAGCCTTACCACTGACCAATAGCAAGCCCACTCTTTAGCATTTCAATTTGAAATCATTCTTCGGAATTAAAAAATACACCTCCGCTAAAAGTAGTAGGATACATTCTCTTAGTCCATCACCAAATAATGTACATAGCCATGTACTGAATGATCAACGTATTCGGCCAAAAAGACATTTATTCCTTTATTACAGGAACGAATTCAAAGACAGTTTTAAGGTAGCCTTGATCAAGATCGTTAAACACTATTTTTTATGAAGCTTGTTCAAAAATGATGTTTACATGGTCAAAGTCGACATTCGGAATGCACTAATTCGATGTACTAAAAATACTGCAGCCGATGATAAGGAAAGACGTCAAGCAATCAGGAGAGCAGCGGGCCTCTTCGTAAACAAAACATAAAATGTTTAGAGGTCAATGGTGTTATTTTTGAACATTTATTAAAAGAATGCAAAAGAATTGCAATGTATTCCCAAATGTTACTATTTGAAAACTATTTATTTATAAACAAGAATCCCGCCATGACGTACTTTGTATGATTCCATTTTAATGGGAAAGTATTGATGAATATCTTATCAAAGTTACTTAATGAAGGTCAGTGGTTGTTGCAGATAACTAAGAGGCTATACGTACTATTCTAGTCTAGGTTAATTTTGAAAACATTGAGAAACTATTTGATAAGGTTGGTCAAGATTACAATGCGTTAATATAATGGGTTATAACCCGAAATATATTTTAAATATTTTTAAAAGAATGTTTTGGTCTCACTTCAATTAATGCGTAATAGATGTTCATTAAATTGTTTTGAGAGAAAAATACATCAATCGAACATTCATGACGCACTGTTGAAATTTTGAAATTAGATGAAATTACGTCTTACAAAATATAATAAATAATTAACAGGTACAAAAGTAGGTACGTTATTTGGCTGAAGTAATTATAACAAAATTTGTGAAATAAAAAAAATTACATTTGTCTAATAATTGGACTCAATCGGATCTCTAGCGAGAATCTCGCGGATTCTGGCAAAACCCCCTCCAACATTTCCATTCGCTCCTTCTAATTTCCTTGTTGTAGTCTGCTAGAGTAATTTTATACGATTAAAGAGTTTACGGGCCCTATTTCTAGCGAGGTATAACTTGTCATTCCACTAAGAGGTACCCCTTCTATCTCTTCTAATCCTGAGTGGACAATTATCATGAAATACCGAGAGCGCTAATCTCCACTGTTACATAAAAATAGTTTATCAGAAACGGATCTAGAACTATAAGGCTGTTTAAAATCATTTTTTGTTTCCCATTAACAAGGAATATATTAATTTGTGCAATTTGGCTCAATATGTAATTTTTAATTTAAAAACCGTCTGTATAATACGTAAAGAGTTCGGGGTGTTAGGTGGAAAAGTTTGTGTAAATGGCTAATGGTTTGTGCCAATGCCTGTTAAAAAAAAATGCGTAAAGAATTAATTAACCTACTTCATTATCATTTGCGTATTCCTATCTGCATTAACTTTAAAGACATTGGGTAAGTGTACGTTAAATCAGCCAAAGTTATGACGTAATTGGATGTTATATTCCACCCCGAACAGATTATTTTCATTATACTTTGATCTTTTAATACTTCATATAAAACGGACTTTTTTTGCAAATATTTTTTTGCAATGGGAAAATATTGGATACTGTTGACGCAAATTAAATGAAGATGAACGGTAAAAAGAATCTATTGACATCTATTGAACAATTAATCTGCTATTAATTGTTTATGACAGATACATAGCGTGTGTAAATTTCAATTTTATCTAAGAGACGAAAATTGGCCGGACGTCTACACTCCGCTTGGCAATGTAAATGAAAAATATAATGCTTTCCATAGAAAATTTTTGTATTACTTAAACTTGCATCCAGGAAGCATGAATAAGTAAACTCAAAGATTCCACGGTACAATAACAACTTGAAAGATTGATTTAGATAGGAAATTCCATAAAAATAGGTTTTTGGTGAAAAATATTTTGTTGTAAATTATATTACTTATTGAGTCTCTAATGATGCCAATTTTTAATGCACATCATGGTGAACCCCAGGTCTGTAGAAGTTAATACAGCAACAACATAGGCTTATAAAAACGTGTTCATGTTATGCGATGAAAGTTAAGCTTGGAGCAGGTACTGGAAGTTAGAAAATACTGGCGTTAGTAGCTTTAACCCTCAAGTACTATCGTGTTTTCAGGTAACACAACTGCTATCGTGGGGTGTTTTACACCCCACTCTTTAAATTTAGCTTTTTTTTGTTAGTTATCTTTTTTTTTTCACTTTTAAACCCACAGTGTAATAACTAGACCTTTATCTTGCGATTGTTGTAAGGAAAAACAAAACTTTATTTAAAGCAAAACAGAAAATTAGGAGGAAATGTTACATTCATAAAAATTATGTAAAAAGTATTTCTTCGTACAATTTTTTCTTTTTACAAAATTGTGTTCTGTATTGTTAAGATGTCTTGGTTTTTTCTGTTACTGGAAACTATGGTCTTACTCCCTGTAAAAGAAAATGCCATTAGCATTTCACATAAAAATTCTGACAATGACGTTGTGAGGCGTACATTTTATTTGACAAAAAACAGGTTGACGACGCTCTGGTTTGTGAGGAACTGAGTAAGAAATTTGTTTGAGTCGAATATTTATACGCCGTACAGAAATCAGGGGAAATGCCACTATTTGATTTGTAAAAAATCACCGAAGTCGAACATAAATGAGTGAATCCCCTGTACATGTAGGTACTACAATAAAAATCGCCGAATTGGAACGTATATAAGTGAATCCCCTATACTTACATGCACAACAACATCTGTGATTTCCCCAAAAGAGGACGAGGGCTATTATCACTATAAAATTCTAAATCATTGGTTAGAATACACTACGCTATTTTTGAAAAAAACAAACGTAATTGCTATCGTGGGGTGTTGAGACACCCCAAAAGCTATTTTTTGCTAAAACTGTAGAATATGGTAAATAATAAATTACACTATATTACATATCTCATTTGCATAGGCGAATACCTGGAACCTTAGAAATGTGACAAAAATAGTTTTAGAAAAAATTTAAAAAAAATGACCTCTGGGGTTCCGAAACACCCCACGATAGCACTTGAGGGTTAAGTATGGAAAAAGATCTTTATAATAGAAGATTAAATTCATTTAACACAATAGATGTTGGAAACGATACAGTGTGTCCCCGGATTGAGTTCACAATAGGTATGATTTTCGAATTGGAATTTCATATTTTGGGATTCCGCTCAGCTTTGTCTGATACTTATTTTTAGTTTGCTTTCGATTTTTTAAATTCAAGCAGGCCTTTACAGTTGAGTAAAAACTATTCTCATTTCAGGTAAAGTACATTTTCCGTTCACAGTACGCCAAAGTGTTACTAAGAAAAATTGTTCAGAGTGAAAAGCTATGGCTATATGTAAAATGTTTTCTTAGTAACACATTACCGTGCTGTGAACGGAAAATATACTTTACCTGAAACGAAAATAGTTTTTACTTAACTGTAGAGACCTGCTTGATTTTAAAAAATTGAAAGCAAGCTAAAAATAGATTTGAAACCAAGCAGGACGGAATCCCAAAATATGAAATTCTAATTCGAAAATTTTTGCTCCATCATACCTATACTCAATCCGGGGACACACTGTATATAGTAACTGAAACAAGTAGTGATGAAAATAAGATGAGAAACTCTGTATAAATTGTGTCTCGGTCATTTACTTTAAAGATTATACTTACATAATGACAAATACATCCTTCAATCGGTAAATGTGTTCAGACGCATAAATTATCATAGCAAAGGACGAGCTAAGACAAACATCGAATAGATTTATCAGTGCCGAACCGCTTCCTGAAACCACTTTTTATGTACATATATTACAAGACAAACAATTTATACGCATGAAAATTTTGAAATCTAAAAATGTTACGAGTATCGAACTTTACAATTAAATACTGCGATCATGTCCCTCCAATCTCCACTATTTTCTCGTGGATATGTATGGATGATTTATTTTTTAATCGTAAATGTAATAGTAAATATGAGCTTACAAAGCAGAATCAAAAGTTAGCTGTGACGTTCGGAATGCATAAAACAACGTAGATTATGCGCCGTCTTAGCTGATTTAAATTTAAAATTGCTAGCCAGCGAAATGATGAAAGTCAAAGACCAAACCGGTGTTGTGTCGTGCCATATAAAAAGTAGTAGAGGGCCTAACCGAGAGCTACTTCGTTAAAGAACGAGGTGGCAGGTAACGCTTTGTTATATAGTATTTAGGGAGGGTTTGAGTAAGATTTTCAGCTTTTTGTTTTCGAGGTAGTTATCGTTCGAGATTTCGCGATGAGAAGATCAAATTAGTGCAAATGTCTGAAATGGAAGCGTCATTTTACAAAGAGGTAAGGCATTATACTACTATGGAATTAATATTTCTTACGTACGTGTATCTATATGCATCCGGCTATCTACAACATGAAAGTTTACATTTACATATTACAAAATCCTTAAATAATCGCATTAAATGAGAAATATATGAATGATGATTGATGATTGATGAAAGACACATAAATTATAAGAAATTCCGCGTAGTTTGTACAAAACTTCTCAGCTTAGTTTTATAGTTTATCTCCCTGCTCTGCTGCTCCTAGTTAAATCCATATATATTGTGTAAATTCTTCTGTTCATATTTAATACTCGTAAAAGTATACAAACATATGTAAATGTAATTGTTTGCGATTGGTATTAATTTCGATAACAACTGCAAAACAATGTATTTCCACAGAACTCGTGCGTAAATACATTGATAAACAAATTTCTGTAAATATTTTTGATATAATTACAAAACCATTTTAATTCAAATCAAGGAAAATATTTTGTTTTTTTTAATTCTGACATTTTTGCGCTTTAAATAGCATGTTTCTCTGTTTTATGCGGCATCGAAGATAAATTTGGAGCAGTAGATATGCGCTAATTTTACTTACTAAATTTATTTTCTGCTATTGTCGAAATAATTGATAAGACGAGGATTATTTCGAGTGTGTCTGCGCGAGTTCGGGAAGATCCTGTTTTTTGATCTAGAAAACGGTTGATATTAGCTTGCTAGCGTGTGATCATGTGCCGTTGTCTAAAATTTGATGAAGAATTTGAAATTCTGAACTACACTGCGTTTCTTATTACAGGTTAAGGATAACTGGGATTTAACTCGGACGCTGCTATTCGTATTTATCCTGCTTTTCCTTGCATATAGCTATTGGAAGCGAAATTTCAGTTACTGGACGAACAAACATATACCATGCGAAAAGCCATTTCTATTCTTAGGGAACTTTCCGGATATGATAGCGTCCAAGCAAACTGTACCGCAATACTTAGCTAACCTGTACGCGAAATACCAGAATGAACCTTATTTCGGTATATATCTCTTTAATAGGCCGGCCTTGGTACTTCGAGATCCAAAACTTATAAAAAACGTTTTGATCAAGAATTTTGCCAAGTTTCCCAACCGCGCATTTACAATAGATAAATCAGCGGATGTTATCGCATGTAGCAGTCTGTTTGCGGTGAAAAACCCCGAATGGAAAGCTTTGCGAGCCAAACTAACGCCAATTTTTACTTCCGGCAAACTAAAAATGATGCTACCTCTTATAAAGGAATGTTGCACATCGCTAAAGAATTATTTGGACGCCCAGAATGATAAAGTGGTAGATATGAAAGAGGTTTGCGGCAAATATGCAACCGACGTGATATCTTCTTGCACTTTTGGCGTTAACGCTTGCAGCCTTGTAAATGAGGATTCGGAGTTTAGAGTCATGGGAAAGAGATTATTCAACTCGAATTTAATAAGGAAGGTTAGCGCTTTTGGATATTTTCTTGCGCCGGCCGTAATAAAGGTGTTCAAATTAAGTTTCTTGGATAGAGAGGCAACTGTGTACTTAAATGATTTATTCTGGAGGATATTACGTGAACGGGAATCAAATATGACAAGGAGGAATGATTTGGTTGATATCCTGATCGATTTAAAAAATGATAATGACAAATCAATTTCGTTTGGTAAGATGTCTTATGTTTTCAAGAATCAATTCGCTTTAAAGATTTTTATGCTACTGTCTTGTTTCCATGCTGTTGCTAAACACTACTTCGCGTTATGCTTCCATTAAGATAGAATCAACATTATTTTATTCGTCTTTCGAAGAAGCCATAATATTAATAACTTTAGATGGTGTAACCGTGTCATCTCAGGCAGTATCTTTCTTTTCCGCTGGACACGAGACTACCAGTTCCACGATTTCGTTTGCTCTGTACGAAATGGCAATTAACCAAGATGTACAAGATCGTCTTCGAGACGAGATACATGCCAGTGTTAGGAAATATGGTGATATCACTTACGAAGGCGTTAAGGAAATGCGGTATTTGAATATGGTGTTTTGTGGTAGGTTCAAAACGTAAAAATTCAAAAAGTTACAAAAGTGGTTATTGTTCATTGAAGAACATCTTAATATAGAGAAAAACGTGTTTTATATTAACATTCGATTGTTCTGTTTTGCAGAAGTACTGAGGAAATATACACAAGCCCCATTTTTAATACGAGAATGCGTGGAGGATTGCTTCATACCGGAGTACAATCTCAGAGCCGATAAAGGAACCGATGTCATAATTCCCATTGCTGGTTTGCATACCGATCCAAAATATTACCCTGATCCGCAGAAATTTGATCCGTTACGATTTAGCGACGTAAATCGTGAAAAATTGACACCTTACTCCTATTTGCCATTCGGAAGTGGCCCTAGGAACTGCATAGGTGAGTGAAGTAATTATTTTTATTACTTGAATATTATCGTATGTTTGTGTTTTCAGGAGAGCGATTTGCCCAGATTAGCGGAAAACTAGGTTTAATATATATTATTAAGGATTTCAAGGTGTTAAAATCGGCAGACACTCCTGATGCTTTAACATTTAATCACAACTCTTTACTTTTGGAATCGGAAGGTGGTGTTAATCTGAGAATAGAGAAGATATTTTAAATTAAATGTGAGTGTAATTGCCTTTTATTGGAAAATACAATAAAATTAAATTCGAAATAAATAGTTTTCTCTTGTACGACTACTGTACTCAATCCAAAATCTAAAGGTTAAGAAAGTTGGGTCTCAGTAAATATTTATTATTTATTTTACAAACGCATGTTTGTTCACAATATAGAACTTACTAACTAATTTCTTCACATTATCGGATAAGATCAATATGGAAATCAATCAACGACAGCTTTATGCATAACAAGTCATCATTGAATAATTCAGAATATGCTATTATTTTTTACAATTCAATTCTATTTCTTCTATACCTTTGTTCTGTAAAAGAATTTTAATTTAGTTCGAATAGAAGCTTCGAGTTTTGAAACTTACTCTGGCGTATTTTCTTCTGTGTCTGTAGACTCGAACCTTTGGAGACACACTGTTGTCCACTGGCTTTTATTTCTAAAAAAGAGCACTGCAAAGATGGAAATAAAAAAAGGAGAAAGGTAAGTTACTCTAGTCAAGGATCTGAATCTCCCATTGACATTCTCGTGTCCAGTACTGAGTTTCGTCTTTGGAAGTTCCTTCTATTTCTTCGCCACATATATGTTGCCATACTTTTTCTTACTGCGCTTCTGACCTATAAAATAAAATTTACCTACTTCTGCCTATATTCAAAAATAGTACATCTGTCGAAGTAAACTTTTTTAAATCAAATGGAAACACGTTTCAAAGCTCTTGACGAGAATTTTGCCACAGATAAACTCATGGTTCTATAGATAATTGCAATCAGCTATAATGTTTGCTTTCGTGTACAGCTTTAAATCATCAGCAAGGAGAGATACCTTATTAATTGAGAACCATTGCTTCAGGATTTCGTGGACTGCCATTGTCAAATGTTACGATTACTAACTCTATACCTCACATACCCTTCGTTAATGTAAATTGTACACAAGTATCAACCTTAACTGTGAAAAATCCAAAAAGCAAAGCGTTTTTGTTCTTCGTATACGAAATACGACAATTATCAGTTTAAAAATGTTGTTTAGTATTTTTATTGATGGACTAACTTTGTACCTAAGTATTACGTTTTAAACTATTCAGTAGAGTTAGTTCAGTAGAGCGATAAAAATTTAGCGGTTTAAATAGTCAGCTTGTTTAAATGTACAAGACAAAAATTAAACACTTACCTCTTCATTTAGGAAGCAATACAGAACAGCTACAAAGAAACCTTGGAATGTCGTTACGAAATAGGTTACATACGACCATAAAGCGAATTTCCAAGCTTTTTTGAATATGCTATAATCCACTATAAATAGGATATTGGCAATTCCCATTAACGGTAGTAGGAATATTGCAGCTCGCACTGCTTTTCTAAACAAAGGATTTTAATATAATCATACGAGGAAATACAATTGCGAGTGGACGTTCCTAGATAACTAACGGTAAAATAAATTATTTTGAATTTTTGGAGAACCCGCCCCTTTCAAAATTATTTCAACTTGAAATTATCTTTTGTGCACTATAAAGTGCAATTTTGCTCCGTTTTATAGACGAAAATATCTTCGCTGGATTCCGGGTTTTTTTTATCTCCCTCGCAACTTGCTCATACCTCACTTACCAATACAAATATTTACCTGACTTGTTCAATTTCACTGGTTCTACTTTGGCGCAATTTCATAACAAGAACCCGTATTATATTCAACAGGAAGATTTTGTTCACCTGAAAAAGTAAAATCTCATCAACGAAGCGTATCTACTACTGAAGTTCGAGATATAAAACAATATCAGACCGGTTATACCGCTATATGTGAATAATATCGCCGAGAAAAACTTACTATTATGACCGCGTATCGAGGTCCTTCCAAGATCCAATAATGCGGCAGTCGACTATACAGAAACCAACAACTGAAAGAGACAAATGAAAAACTTTTATAGTAATCATGCTCCTGCTTAAAGGGCATTGTTCTTTCCGACATCGAAATTTACATGGATGAAATTTTAGAGTCTATAAGATAGAAACTGATATACGAGCAGATCTTAGGTTAGTAAAAAACTACATTTTGCACGTTATTTGCACATTAATTGATATAGATAATCGCCTTTTAGCATTTTAGAATTATGACCAATAAATTTAAACTTTAATATGATTTTATTGGTTAACTTTGTATCAGTTGAGAACATTTTCATTTTGTTAGAATAAGCAGGCGTTATTCAGGAGCACGAAAGAGCTAAGATGAATTTGGTGTAACGTCCTCGCGCACAAACAAAATTGTTTTGCGATACCTCGGGTTTCAATTCCAGAACGTCATAAGAACAACATTACTATTTTCTATCGTTGGAAATTTATTCTTTTGAAAATGACTCACTTAGTCAAAAGAAAATCTTCTTCATTAAGTCTGTTCATCTAAATCTCATGATTGAAGTTCCATGAGAGATTTAATTAAAAAACTTAGCATCTCTGTTTAATGTCGATAAAAAATAATTTATAAGAGTGAACTTTGTAATTCTAATCTATTATTCGAATAGATCACACCACAAGACCATCATTAGAGTGTATTTAATATAGTTCAAGCTATCCTTGTTTGGGAGTAGTTTTCTGATGAGATTTTAATTAAACTTAACGTAATTATTTTTGCAGCGCCGAAACAATTAATAAAAAGGATGTTAAATGGGAGACTAAAGAAGATTACACTAAAAATTAATGAAATATAGAATTCTAAGTGACGTTACAAAGGGCCAGATTTTCTAATTAACCGTTGAGTTGGTTTTTTTAAGAAACACTAATTTAACGATGTTAGTTAAAAGCCCATAATTACATAAGGAACAGGAGATCTTGGCAGTATCGATTCTTAGTTCATATTACGACAAAGGTTCTGTTAATAATGATTACCGAATAAACATGAAGCCTGTAAATCTTTAGTTACGTGCAATATTGTCGCAGTAATATATAAAAATGAACATTTGCTTAAACATTCTTACATCAACCGTGCAGAATTATATTAACGTGGTAACACTGTGCAATTGTAATAACTGTAACAGTAATTTGTTAACTTAAGAAAAAATTATGCTTTAAATTTATTGCCATAAAAAATAAAATAGAAACGGAGAGAAATACGTATTAGTTTAAGAAAGTTGTTGCCAGCATCATTGATTATAAAATTCAAGACTACGTAAATCTTTAAATACACAGCGCTATAAAAAATTTAGTAAGTACTTGTTGGGTACTATTATTTATTGTGTCATTCTAGAGCCCGCTCGAGATAGAACTTTTATTAGGAAATACAACAGCTCAAGCTAATACCTCCTTAGATTACTGATATAAGCAGAATACAGCTATGTATTGCCTCCATAAATTACGATTTCTGCGATTTTCCTTGATTTTAATGGATATGTAGTTTCAATGTTGCGGTTTTAGTTTAGACGAGAAAAGATTTTACAAACAAAAAATAAAACAGGCCTTTACAACAAAGAAAAAAAAAATTAATGAACAAATTTTAACTTCTACCTAACAATAAGTGAAACTACCGCGCTTTCCAAATTTGAAGCACCTGTTTATCACTTGCCGAAATACCTAAAATGCTCTAATAGGTTCAATTTAAATTTAAACAGAGATAGATATTAAATTTATTTACAAACTAACGTGGAACCTGTACAGGTTCCACGTTAGTTAATTGCTAATTAATGTTTGTTAGTAATAGAAAATTGGATGTACTGTTGTATTTTCTGTGATCAATGTTTTCTTTAACGGGGAATATAATGGTTACTGTTGTTGCGTGTTACACGCGTAAATATGGTAGGTAATATTTTTTCTGAATGAATGGTTATAATGATTACCAACCGGGTGCTTTCACCACAAACAATACACAGTAACCGTCGTCTGAACAACAGATGAATCCGACCTATTCTAAACAGTGATGTGAAAATTTTGGTAGGTCGTAATTTTCATCATTACAGTTCTCATTACGGTAAACAACGGCGTAGCAAATAACTCGCTCTGGAGGCAGGACTTGGTTCTTGTTCTAAGGTCAATGCAATCGAAAGATAGAAAATAATAGGAATTGAGAAATCTAAGTTCTCTTTCGGTCCTAAAGAAAAGCTATTTCAGTGAACCACGAGAGGACTAATGTACAAAAAGCAGTCGAATGTATTTCATTCTGAAACCGGAAAATTTGTAAACGCAAAGCTCTGTTAGACGTAAAGATACGTTTCTTTGCTAACGTTCCACAGGTGATCACGAGGTAAATTAAAACCATTTGACGCTGAATTTAAACGAGTACCTATTATTTTATCGGAGTTGATTCACCGTCTTTCTTTATGAATTTGCGATGTAAAAATTACATATAAAACGACCGAGAAGAAGATAATTAAAAAAAAAAATATTAAGATCAATTAGAAATGCGTGCGCTGCCGCAAATAATTCTTAAATTACGCGAGAAAAGCACCCGGAGGCACTTTTGATGCGACCGAGGCAGGTACACAGTTCTCAAGGCACGCTCTGCGAAATTAAATTATTAAATATCCATTGCCACTAAAAAAAAGTACTCTATTGCTGCTGTTTACATTTAAAAACACCAACAAAAGTTTTTGAACTTTGAACTTTTTGTAGAACTAGTTTTAACTAGTTTTTTGCAAGAATATTTTCTACATAGATATACAATTGTAGATGGCGTAATCGCATAACCGCAAGTCACACTTCGTTAATATTTTCAGAACCTAAATACGTAAATATTATTAAGTGCGTTATATAACTTGTCTCATAGAAAAGATAATTCAAGTTAGATAACTCGAATGAATCTTGAATAATAAGCTATATTTATTCTAAATTTTTATCTAGTTGATATTTTCCATTTTTCCAAGTTATTATTTATCACAGAAATCAAACTGTACGTATTCATAGAATACAAACAACTAGGACCTATATTTTATTATATACATAAGTTCATTCTTGACTAAGTAAACATAAAGGAAATGAAGAGGAAAGGTTCTCGATGGTCTTTCTCGGATATTCATTCATCATTCATCGTAGCTACTACGTAAAGTATATATCCTGGAAGAATAACTTACCCTGACGTAACGACCCCGAAGATCATAACAAACACCCATATCATAACCATTACTAGTGGTACTCCCCAGCCGATGTAAAAGTATATTTTAATGTAAGAGTATTCTTGAAAAACCGTCACCGTTATAACGTTGTGCAAATAGAGACCCTCGATAAACATCCACATGAACATAGCTGTCTTGGCGTATTCGAGAAGTACAATGCACGCCTCACAAAGATATTCCTGAAAAAATAAGGGAGCTAGCGAGATGCAACATAGATGTTTGTATTGGCGCTTGTGAATTTTACCCTAGCAAGTTAGATATAAGAAAATTAAATAGAAAAGGGTTTTTGAAAATAATACAAACGTAAATCAATAAGAACAAACAGACACTGATGAAAAACGTAACTAATCATCATATTGCATTTATATAGTAGAATTAGAAACCTTAAAGCGTACAACTTACCGTTTCTCCAATAATTTTCATATCTAGGTTTTCATCTATGTACATTAGGAGTCTCGTGATAACTTGAACGGTGGTAGCTATAAACAAGTTTTTGTGAATTTTGGTTCTGTTGTTTCTTAAAATTCTGCAAATGCAATACAGAAGGTCAAAAACTGTTATTGTAACAGGTACCTATTATTTCGCTTACCTGTACTTATAAAAAATAAATAAGGAAATTACTAGGGAGAACATAGATAACGACAATCCAACTAATTCTATAACTCTCGTGCGATCAACTATCTGCGGAGATATTTCGTCATTACTAGATAAAGCTTACCCTTTTGAAAAGTACGTACGTCTAAACATTCCGCCATTTCCTTACACATCTTATATAGAGCGGCGCCGTATTCAGGTACGCAGTTATCATAATTTGTGTAACCTTTGGAGTGGTTTTTGCTGAACTGACTCGACAACCACGTGCCGTTGTTTAAACAAGTACGTACAGCGACTTCTGCAAAAGAAACATATGTAATCATATAAATCTTATCATGAGATTTATTCAATACAAATTAATTTAGATTGTGCAACTGCGGACTTAGTGCTAGGACAATTCTTCATAAGTGGCGTTTGAACCATGTCGTGGTTAATTGAAAATTCAACGCTTCGCCCACAATTATGGCCTACGATTTTGACAAATTTGTCCATCAATGCAACTTACGTTTTTGTCTTTTCTTTGCCCTTAGTTCGTGATTAATTACGATAAAAGACGACGCAACAGTACCATGTACATACCACGCAATGATCTGGCACATTTTGCTTCGCACATATGCTCTATTATTCATTCCATAATTGCCGCGGTAAAGTGCTACGGAAGTATGGTTCCCGATGCTGCTGCGCACAGCAGCCTATATAGCTTAATATTTTCTAATTCACGTTGCAAACTTTATGTAGTCAGTTTAACTGTAACTCCTAAACTACTTTCGGGCTTTATCCGTAGTCTAGTGACTAAACGATTCTACTACTGTACTTACGGCTCGAATTTAATTTTTTGCTGTAAGGGCAGGTTTGATTTACAGTTGTTCCGCCTACTGCTGGACTCCAACAAAGGATTCCATCAAATACTGCATTGCAATGTACTGTAAAAGGAATAATAGATGTTATTAGTGATACTTCTGATGGAACGATATACTTTTTATAGCTTTTTTTAATTCCATGGTTCCTTGTGGAATCATTATATTACGGTTTCCTACCTCTAAAGTCAACTGCATTTGAGTTATTTTGATTCTTCCGTATCCTACGTTCTACTACACTTACAACATAGTTGAAAGCTGGTCGCGAGCTTTTCAATTTAGCTTCGTAAAATGTTTGTTAAAGTCAGTTCAAATAAGTTACAATCCGGAGATGTGAACGCAGTATCCTTTATAAAAATAAACATTATTAGCAAATTTTCTATTCTCAACGTAGATTTATTCGTATTTTAAATTATTCCAAAGAATAGTACATTGGTAACTGCAGCAAGGATCCTATCCTTTAGCAGAATTTTATTCCACCCAAGCATGCAGAACATATCACATCTTCAAGTTTCTCGTGTAAAAGACTCGAAGGTTCTATGTGTTGGACGATAAGGTTTAATTTGTTTTAAAATATTGCAAAAACCAGCAACATTACCAATGTTATTTGTGAAAATGCTCTCAGGAACGAGTTCGACGATACATATTATTACGTAGTCCGCCATATGATACTGACCTGTGTTATTTATAAGGCTGAAATTTTGATGATTGTTGAGACATATGGATTCATTCATTTCTGCATCAGTAGACCTGAAACAAAAATTCTTTCGTGATTACTAGAGTGAAAACACTTATTTTAACTAATTTGATTAGAATCTCACAGTCTATATTTCTGGAAGGAAAGATCTTTTCATTCTTAAGGACGCGACATCGCGTTGTATTTTAACGAGAAGTTTCTAAAAGGCTATTTTATTATGTTGATTCACCCGAGCTTATGAACGCAATATACGTCGAAAATTAATTAAAATAGGATTCTCGTCATAAACATGGTTTCCTTTTGTTATGTGCAGTTACGAATTTCTAATTTTGCCAAGTATTGAACATATTAAATACATTGATTTACCGGTGCTACATTACCCAATAGATTTTGTTGTACATTGAATTTTCCAATAGTTTAGATCTTTCAAAGCATTTGCCTTGTAGATTTTATCCTATCATCTGTTGTTTATTTATATAGTGCAAATATTTCCGGCTCTACAAGGCTAGCGTTCATGAAGAAAAATTAAAAAATAAGCACACTGTCGATCAAAAACATCGGCATATAAACTGTTCACGGTTACTTCGGAGATTACCGTTTTTGGTACCAAGGCATCTCGTTATCCACTAAATCTTTTGCTTAAATCACCGGTTTTCTTTTGAAACGTATAATGCCATTTGGCGCGATTGTGATATCTTTGACTGCATTTTAAATGAATTAGTTCGTGTCGTAGTATGTACTATATTCTTTTATTGGTGCGACGTTATCAATCTTTTCTATTACAATAGGTGGATACCTATTTGCGTTTGATACAACCCGCCATCTTATGGATATTTCCCCTCTCTTTCCTGGCCAATAGCAAGGACAGATTATCAAAACTTTTAGTTCTGCATATCTGTGATATTATCTAAATCAAAGTATAACGTACGTGGTATGGCCGGTTTTGCCTTTCAAAAAACGTAAATATATAAGTCTAAGAATATTGTAATAGTACGAGACCCCACGTTGATTCCCATTAACCACCATTCCTTGGTCGTTTAATAAATGGCTCTGTTAGTGTCTTTGCCTCGTGTATATCCGTTTTATCCTATATTCGACAACGTGTTGTTGTCAAGAAAACTGTAAATTCTGTTATAAATTACTTTTCCAGAAACTTTGAAAATATTGAACAGGGTTAATATGGTAAACAACACATAAGTATCGGCACCCTCCTCAGTCCTTGCTATCATTATAGGATTAATATGGGTCAATAGTTGTTGATCTCTATCCTCACCTTTGTAAATCAGTTGTACGGTTGATTTCTTTCAATGATCTGTACTTTCCCGATTTACTAATGTAAGTTGAACTGATTTCAACCACTGTATTCTATTGTATTTTTGAATTTCTTTTAAAACGAAAATAATGCAACTAAAGCTAACGTTTAAGAAATAATATGCAACCTAGATGAAATGCTTGACCATTTTATATGTGAAATAATAATGATGAAGCTACAAAAAGTCAATTTCGCCATGTGATTAACTGAAATATATTTGTGGGTGTTTGCACATGCTTATTGATCATTGGTTCGTCTTATCCACCTTGACATTACAACCTAATTTTGTGTAAACCTATTCCTGTTGATATCCGATTAATCTATAACTAATCTGGTCCGCTGTCAGCCTCTATTAGTTACCGTACTCCGTTCTGACTGCAAATATTGTTCTAAATGCCTTAGTTCACAGGGGTATTTAAGGCGTTTTAAATTAATTAACATTGATTTTAAAGTAAATGTGCTTGATAGAATTTGTGTTTAGAAAAAATACCAGGGAATACAGTCTTAATCGCCTTCAATTACGATAATTGAAGGCGAATCTAGTGTAGCTCACCGTAATTAGAGAAGATTAGAGAACCGGTGGATATGTCCATTACCATTCAACTATCGATTATGCACCATCTGGCTAAGGATGGCAGAAAGCTCTAACTAAACGCATGTATATTTCTTTTCCAACAGATTAATGGAGCAAGGACACCTGTCTGAATAAACGCGTCAAGTAAAAATAATTTCTTAATGTATGTACATGATATGCTGTATTATTATAATTGCATTGCAGGTAATATTTTCGTGCAATAGATCTTTGCTCATAATATTGTCCACCAAAAATTTCAAAACATCAATACTTTAATTACTTTAAGAGATATCGTTGTCCATTTCAGTAGTGAATAGAAAACAAACGTCCAAATCTTGTTTTATTTATCGTATTTTAACATTTAACCAATGAGGTGGAACTAGGCGTTCGGCAAAGTGACGAAGTTTTGATATCACAATTGTTTGATTGCCAGCTTTTGCTGTATCTAGAATATCTGAAAAAAAAAGAAAATCTAGAATAACCGAGGATTTGATAATAGATTGAAGGGTGACATACAAGTACTCATTCAATTTAATGGAAATTTTCGTTAGGGCGTACTTAAAACAACTAAGCTAAGTGTGGTTTCAGTTCTTGTTTCTGTACATTCAATGCTATCAGCGTTGCGAATCAATATATTATTACCGATTATTTCAAGTGAATTAATTTCGGATTTAATATAGGATTATTTATAGGAATTGTAAATTCTATTGCAATCGAAATATACTTGGGGCGTGCAGATCATGGTAATGATGCACACTGTTACTAAGCTCCCAATTTATACAAAATAGGAAAGGAATAAATTAATGAACCGGATACCGTCGCCTCTCTCTCCAGCATTGACTACGGTAAGCAATTTCAGAAAATGAATTCCGTACTCCGTTAAATTCTGGTACTTTATTAATATGAGGGTTCGAATGCTGTGTGAACTAAGCAACCAAACAACTTTTTCGAGTTCCTACTAACGATAGGTATGTTTTTTTTCCCCATTTTGCTTGTTACCACAGTATTTACCAGGACTAACTTAAGTAAAATCGTCTGTAAATAATGAATATTGAGTCTTATTTCAATGTCTACGTTACTTGTTCTGTTCAAACAAGTTGAGAATATAATTGCTGAATTGGACTATATTGTCAGAAAAGAATGACTCCTTAACATTCTTGCATTAAAACCGTTAATTCCATTTTTCAATAATTAACACAAAGTTTTTGTAGAAGTTCTTTTATTGTTAAATTTATGTATTCTACAAATTGTTCCAATTTTCAGTAAAATAAGTTGTTGCATTTAAAAAATAAGAGGTTCTTAACCCCAATTGCATCAACATCATATGTACTTCCCCAAAGAGCATAGAAAGAGGTCAACATCTTCAGCAGACAATGTTCTGTTGTTTCATCATTATTTTAGGACTCTCTGTCTCTTTGTAAATTTAGGTCTGTGTCAAAACAAAAATTGATTGGTTTGTTTCTAAGATTCTCCATCTTCCATGGGTCAGTTGGCCTAAGCATAGCGTGGAACCTGCAGCTCTTTACTAGAGATTTCTGAGATCTGGACCATGTTTTTTTGATTTACATATTGAAATTATTGAAGTTAAAACACGTTGTAGATTTCAATAAACCCAAGAGGTGAATACAAGGCTATGGTGGAAAAAATTTACGGAATAATAACAAAAAATAAATAAAACAGCAAGGATGTAATTTTATTCAAAAAACATGAAATACATGTATTTCAAAGGGAAAATATTGACTAGCGTTATAAGCGGGAAGGAAAGGAATATCTTACGCTCCGTTGTTTCCTAGCATTTGTCATCCTTTAAAGGACATAGACGAATTTTAATGATGTCAGTGTAACAGGTGAATCGTTAAAAGTATTTTTATATTTCCTAACCGAACTAGCTAGTCTTAATGGAAGTTTCGTTCTAAATTACTTCAAAGAATTCAACAATATAGTAAACACAGTAATCTATCAGAAACTTTATAAACTCGATTTTAAATAACTTTGGCTCCTTGATCCTTAATGTCCGCGTTACGGTACCTTTGCAAACTTTGTAATGTTAACAGTACACGCAAAAAATATTTTAGGCGTAATTCAACACTTACCAAATCCGCGCTTTTAATACGAGATGCGCTTGAGGGGTGGGCAAAATCTTCGCCGGCAACAACCTCACGGATACTTTCACGCTGTCTCGCAATAATGAAACCTTCTTCGACTGCAGTCGCTGAATTTCAGCGGCAGACTGGCAAATTCTTCCCGCCATTCTAGTTTTCAGCAAGCAGTTGATTTTCCTGTTACAGGGACATGCGCTTCTGCATCAACTTTATACAATTGCAAGTAGGTTCTTATTCAACAAACCTTCTGTGTTATACCTTCATGGCACCGTTACCCAGTGCTTTGTTGGAAATGAAAGCCGTTACATAACAAATTAATCAGCATTTAAAACTTAAATTGACCCAATTGCTTCAGATTTTGAAATATCTTTAATGGAAAATAGAATGGCGTGAAGAACTTTTTGATCTATACAGGATGTGGCGTCTAACCCGTCACGTCGATTAGCCGAATACTAGCAATTACTGGGAAATACCTTTGGATATGCTGTGAAAGGGTAGTTTCACATTCCTTACCGCTAGTTTCTGCTGGAATTCAGGTAATAAATTTGAGGGTTCTGGTATCAGCATTATGGATAACCCAACTATCTTTGTCTCTGCGAATGGCTCTCGCTCTATTGTACGCATTAGCCAAGTTAATGTGCAGATCGCACGAAATGCACACACCAGTATTTATTTACATACGTTTGTGGGTAGAATTAATCTTGAATTATTGTTGCGCTTTAAGTTTTGTATTGCGTTCAAGCTTACATTCATTTCTTCCTGCATATTGCATTTTCCTATTTTTACTTTTTTTAGTCTTTCCTTTATGTAGCGACTTTCTTTATATACTATTATTTGTTCATAATTTGCTTTAGGTTTTGCGTTTTATCATGAGATTTGTGAGCAATACGCCGAATCACTACGTGCGTCTAGTGGATGATATATTTTACGTGTAAATTGATAATGTATATTTTTACGAGTGCATAAATTGACTTGATTAACGATTTGCGAATTTGATTTTGATTAACGATTAATGATTTGCGCTTCGTAGATTTCATGGAGCAAGTGTTTAGGTAACTTTCCTTTAAGGGGTAAACTTCTGATCGTTGTAGTAGTAATGAGGGAACCGCGTGGATCGTTAAACATGAAAAAATAAACAAACAGCCTTCACTTTGAAATAGCAATTGAGTTTTGCGTACTAACTAGTACCTTTGCTAATATAATTTGTACGACTAACGTAATGGAATAATTAAATTTATTCCTTTCAATACTCTTGCTTGCAATTTTTTCTGTTTTTACAGCGAACCACAATGCGGGATTAAAAACATTTCCATTGGATTCCTTCAATTTTGTTACAACAGAACAACAGAAGTTTTGAGTTTACAACAGAAGTGTTGAAAATTAAAAAATATTCAAAGGAAGGGGCTTAAAGTAATTGTTGAGGCATTGTGTTATAATTGTGTTGGAGATGCTTTATGTACCACATAATATACGATTAATAATTTTGCGTGTTTGTGAATATAAATATGCCTTTCTACGTATTGCACCGAAAACTATTATGTTTTTAAATAATTCATGTTGACTCTGCGTGGTTTTTTTTCCATTTGCCACATTGTTGTATTTTTATATATGCAAGCAGATCCGGTTTTATCTTAGACCGTATCCTGCCAAAACAACAATTTAAAAACTACAAGTAAACATGCAAAAACGCTTCGATTCCGAGCTACAGCTTGTTGAAGGTTTTTAAAATAGAGAAATACATTAAAGCAAGTTTAATAATTTAACAACAAGTTACTACAATAATGCTAATGTTGCGAATGTTTTATTAAAGAAGATGTTTCGAATGCAATCCGCTCACTTCAAGGCATTTTTACAACGCCGAACCATTGAATCGATCGTGCCGGATACTTTTACTGAATTTTATCGCATTTCATTATAAACTTCTTCCATTCTTGAAATTAGATATAAGAAGTCCAACCGGGTCAAATCTGGCAATCTTGAAAATCACAGTACTGCTCCCAAATGCCCAAACCAACGTTGTGGATAATTAGTGTTGTCATAATGTTATTGCACCACCAATCGGATCGTGCTATAAATCAGAGCTTAACTTAGAGATTCTGTAGGGATGTGTATGAAATGCTTTTTGAAGGTATGGATACTTCTGTGCTTTCCGTATCGCTTGATAAACAAATCTTAGCAGGTGCTACAGACACACTAATATACTGCTGTTACACCTACGCATGTGAAGAATACTAAACGCGCGAGTAAACTAGCCCAATCCGTCGAAATAAACGATTGCCAGCTTCATTTATTGTTCTTCTCTAGAGTTGGTATCACGTCTGCAAACACGTGCGTACAGTTTCTCCTCTCTAACTGTGGAACTGTGTCATTGTAAATTAAGCTTCGTGTTGAATGGTCCCGCATATACACGAAACAGACGGTAGAGAACTCCCCCGCCTGTAACACGTGACCCGGACTCACGTGTAAGCAACCGCATCCTTCCGCAATTACATAAATCTGGCATGCGATGGTGTTCGGGATTCTAAAGGAGGCATCGGCGGGATTTCAAGATGCATTTAAAAGGCGCGTAGCGATTTTTTATTCTACGTTTTAAATAATTGTTAATATATTTTAGATATTTCGTTCCTATAAATGCTGTATGTGTAACAATAAATATATGAAACTATCGACCGGTCTTCAGCTTTCCATAAGCACAGTGAAGCGGTTGATTTTGAGAATAAAATTTTATAAAACGAAAATATATAGGTTCATAAAATACAAATCTCCAAGTACCAATGTAATCCCTTTTTAACGAACGGTTACTGGTTGCATTCTTCCTAGAACGCAGACGTACAGACTCTACAGCATAAATAGCGAATACTATAAGGGTAGTCTTAAATGTTTCTAGCCTAATAGAAAAGCGTCAGTTTTACTTCCCAACGTAGTCTCTTTGTACCTCATTAATCCGTTCAAATAGTGGTTGGCATCTTGTTCTACAAAATAGGTGTTAACGAGTGGTTGGCGTTCTCATTCGATGAAAATTTCTGTCCTTCAAGCTGTGGTAGCAGAGAAAAGTCGCTGGGTCAATATCTAGTGAATAGGGTGGGTGGTCTATCAATTCGAACACCAATTCGTGAATTTTTGCCGTGGTGGTTATTGAAGTTGGTTAGGCGAAACAATTTTTTATTTATACATTTTTTTCCACAATTTCTGCACCTATCTTGTCGAGCAATGTTGCGTAATATGCCGCCGTTGTTGTTTCTCACACAACTTCATGACTATCTCAAAAAACCCTTTGCAGTCCGCAGTCTCGACTGTGCCTTAGGTTTAGGAATGTACTGATGTAACCAAGTTACATCTACAGTTATTGATTGATACCAAAACTCCCACTTGTTTCGCTTAAACTGCTTTGGAATTGTTCATTCGAATGTGTTTTCGATCCTGATTGAGCAAGTGCTCCATCTAACC
Organism: Marronus borbonicus; assembly: GCA_902655005.2. Classification (NCBI taxonomy): domain Eukaryota; kingdom Metazoa; phylum Arthropoda; class Insecta; order Coleoptera; family Scarabaeidae; genus Marronus; species Marronus borbonicus. The sequence goes on along the minus strand of LR737380.1, from coordinate 40,162,465 downwards.
TAACCTAATGCTCAATTCTTCAGCCAATATATGACAAACACGTTCTTTCGAGATACCAAAGTCTGTGCTAACCCTTTAATCTTAATTCGATGGTTATCTAGTTCCATTTGAAGAAGTTTCTGAACTTGCAAAAGTGTCTTTCAACGAATGCGCAATTATGTCGTCAGAATAAGATTCTATCTTCAAGCTGAATATATTACTTGCCACTATTACTAAAGAATATTTATTCTACAAAAAGAGATTAAATTAAAACTTGACGTGTACAAATCTACATTCCCGGTCTTAAATTTGGAACCACTTCTAATAAAACGTTAATAATAAAATCTTATTTATGTTACGTTCACACTACAGCTACGTATATATGTATTACGATCACAATCAGTTCAAATTGAAATATGAATGAAAATAAAATGCCTTTCTAAAGGTGTCTATCCACCGAGTGCATAAAATTGTTTGCAAATTTAGTAGATACATAATTACCGCGTATTTACGAATGTCTGCATTAATGTCTAAATGAAGTCGGTAATATTAGGTTGTTTTGTCAGTATAGACGCAGCTCGACAACAACGAAATTCATTGTGTCGTTTTCACACATGCAGCTTCTGGATGTGATTTAAAATTGACCAAACTATATTTTATACGAATGGCAAACAGAACAGAAACAATTAATAATCAATGTATTGTGTCTTCAAATTTTGAATATTTTCCGAGAAGTGCTATTATTAATTATTATTCAGTATTGTTTAAAAGAAGTTAAAGAAGATAAACAAAATATAAATGTACAATTTGAACCAGGGGCCACTGAGCTATGTAACCAGAACTTTATAAACTTACATAACATGCTCCTCCGAGCAAGGACCGTCTGCCTCCCAATGTTCGGATTTAACGCATCCCAGATATCCCAGAAATCGAAAGAGCGGTTTGAGTGGAATCATATATTGGAATATTCCATCGGGATTAGTTTATCAATTAACTTATTTAAAATATAAATAGAATTATTTACCACTAAAGATGAACATTGTTAATTGCTTGAAGAAACTTGCACTAACTTAGGAGGACGCATATATGAAGGCAGGTTTGCTTTTAGAATGAAGCAGGTTTTATTTGAGAAAAGTCAAGAATTTTATTTAGTCATTGGTAAAATATTGCGTAAGCTGTAATGTGCAAGTTTATCACACGTTAGTGTGATGCTGCTGCTATATGTGATATTTCCTTTCGTTAATATTCCTTTCGGAAGTTTAGTAAACTGGAACAATAGCGTTTTTTGTGGGACTATATTTAGAACATCGCTATGCTGCTGTAATTGAATTTTAAATTTTCTCGTAAAATATTTCACTATCCACAATTTTCATACTTAAGACATTTGTAGTTAATAATTTAAGAATTCATACTACTGCATTCATATTTAGTAGCAGTTTGATCTCATTTATAGTTTCATAATAAATGCTGCAAAATCTCATTTCTTTCGTTGTCGTCAAATTGTTTTTTACTCCTCCTTAAGAATTAACTCCTGAAAGACCAACCTGTCTACCTTCTTTGGGTAGTACACTACATATAATGCAATAGTACGCAAGGAACGGAAAAGACTATAACTAATTTAGCAATTTGTAACATTTTCCCTTGTGCATTAAGTTTCTTTTGTCATCACCTGGGACAGACGGCAAACACGACGGTGGGAAATGTAGTATAAATATATGCGCGCATACAAATGTGTTAGTTTGAAATAACATATGTGTCGATAGAGGTTTCTCGAAACTGTTCACAACCGGAGGGCTTAACGTTAAAGTAGATTACGCGGAGCGTGCTCATATTATTAATAGATACATATAACAACTGTTCGCTTAGCCGGTGCATGTTGTTGCATAAAACAAATATTGCTACATTAACGGTCCAACCATCAGTGATGACCTATCATTGGTGGGTGAAATTTGCAAACATTAATTAATCAGCGTGTCCAACGTTAATATCAGTTTGCGCATCACTTTGGACGCTTATTATATAAAAGTGTCTTTTATTTGCAATGTAATTAATCACGAAACCATTTAGTTTATTGCCATATGGAATAAAAAGTTTACATCCGCTAATGTATTGGTATTCTCGCTTACCATGGGAGCGATTATAAATTTGCCAGCATTAATAGAACTAATTCTGCTATAGAAATTCCGATTATCAAATTTCTATTAATTTGAGAAAAATCCTAAAATGCGTACTTCCTTGAGAAGACGGAATATTGATCTTTTGTTAATATCTATTTCCATTTTATAAATTGCTTCCGTTTGTGTTTCGTTATAAATACATTTTTGAAGGAGAAACTTAGTTTAGTTCCAGAAGGTTTGTAAACAAACATAAGTTGATGGGTAATTCAAATTCAAAAAAACTAAATCTCGAATATTCTAAACAAGCGCGTCAGGTTAATAGTCTAAAGTTTTGTGAGGATTTCCTTTCGATGCTTTGCAGCGAGGGCCCAGAAATTGAGACATGCTTTGTTACGAATATACCTGAGTGTAGGTATGGAGTAATTAAGTATTATTGGAATGATAACTGGAAGCGTGCCATCTGCAAAAGGTCGAAAGTAACAAATTTTATAGGAGATTGATAAAATGTATTTTTAACTGTTGCGCTTTAAGAGCTTCACTTGATAGTGATAATGATCTCTTCTTTTTAGCAAAATATCGTTTAAAAATTCGATCACAAATGCAATTATTCAAATTTATTTTACATACAGTTCAAATAACTCGCGATTTGCAATTTATTTCGTGATCAATATTGTGAAATGTACTCTACTTCGTGTATGACGCCTGTGTTTATAGTGATTAATCGTCTTCAAAATTAACAGAATTATAGTGTAACATTAAAAAGCCACTTTACTAGACTACTTCTGGAAGAAAAACTAAAATAAAAGAACTAACTTCAACTAAAATGGAACGAATACCAGCAGGAAGTGTTGAAAATAGAACGTCTGCACGATTATTTTCCACGGAAATTCATAAGAAAATAAATAGATAGGGGACGTTGTAATAGAAAGACATTTCTCTGATAAACAGCATCTATTTCTTTTACGTAGGCGAATTTCTATGCATGTATTGTTTGCTAGTATTGTGCTATTATTGTTCACTAAGCCCTTGAGAATACTTTAATATGTCTGCCTCATTTTATTGTGACAGAGTAAGTACTTGTATTTTCCTCGACTATCTCTACAATTGCGTGTATGTCGATAGATTTAATCTCAAGCTCGAAGTTAGTCTATAGAGTTATGCGCCATCTTTCAGTATTTATCTGCCTCTTAAAAAGTAGTTTTCTACTTTGTACATTACTACAAATTAGTATTCTAAATTCTGCTAGGGTCTACGTATACACAGGATTTTTTAGAAACTCTAACCCAATGTTAACACGAAAATCATTTTGAGAGGGTTCATGAGGAGGGTTGTTGAGAGATCTCCTCCGGAACTAAAACGCTAGTGTCGCTGAAGTTCCTGCCTTTCAACTGTAGATGACTCTAAGTTTAACTATTTATCATTAATAGATGGAAAAATGTACAAAATATATTGGAGGTATGGTAACCCGGTCCCCCGTTGTTTATTTTTTCCGAAAACGATTTGCGTCATCCTTGATTATGTAATATATGCTTCAAATTATCTTAATATTAAAAAATAATTATATAGGGGGCATCATCGTACTCCATCTATTTATAGTTTTCGAGATGTTTACAAAAGTCTAAAAATGGGGAAAATTTACGAAGAAAGAATTGCGTTGGTTTTATACCTCAGTTTCTACAGTTTTATGAAATTCTGAATTTTCGAGTTGCCGGCGTTCCCTCGTTAATAGTTGGTTTCACAACAGCTACATATTAATCATAGATACGTTTTACCAAATGCATGCTGTAAAAATTTTATTATAAGAAATCGTAGTTGGATGTAGTTCCCTGTCCTAATGTTGTTTAAGGGCGCGATTTTTGTTGCTTTTAATTACGACAAGTAATTCCCTGTATAATATATTTTGTGTGCCCGCGTAGCATTTAGGAGTTCTGCTAGTTTGGTGCAGATGGGGCCCACGGTTTTCTTTTTTTTTTATAATGTAGCGTAACTTGAAACTTGTATTGCAGTTATAGAATATCGTTGTTCGGAAAAAAAGATATTTGAAGAATAGACACAGTTTTGCTACATTATTTATTTTTTGGTGGTTATTTTCCCCCTTTCCTCTTTTTATGTTTAGTTGAACACTAGAACGTAGACGGATCCGCACATCCTTGCATTATTATTCCATTCTCGAAAAGCAAACACTAACTCCAAATTAGAGTAATAATTAAAAAAATTATTTATTAATATTAATTTGGCGATGAACTGAATACGAGTCGTTTTTATAAAAGTTCCTCACAGTATATCTTAAAAAAGCAGGAACGAATATAATGTGCACAAAGATACTTATTTCTTACATCAACCTAATTCGTCTAAATCTGCAATTAAAGATAGTTTCGTCAGACAATAAATCGAAATTTTTAATTTGAGTTGAAATTTCTATTCTGCAAATAGCAAGCATATAAAATATAAAACGTTTAGTTCACAATAATTGATTGAATTTGAATTTTTACTGATTTGCAAAAGGCAGCCAGCCTACTTTGGCCCGAGGGAGTACGTGCTTTTTCTCATCCAATGGATGGAGTCAACGTTGACATCATTTATTGACCAAGACGTTTTCAGTTAATAGTTGGATTTATGATGGATCCATCAGCTATTGTTTGTATTGATGATAAGCCCACCAAAGTTCAAATTATTTGACCTTGTTTTAAAGTTGACGAACTTGCCATGTTTAATTATTAATACTGTAGATGTTTCATATTGGTAGGTCCGTCAAACCCGTTTGGCTCGCCAAGCCCGTTCGGCTCGACAACATCATTTACTTTCTTTGAAATTGAAACTTTTCTTATGAGAAAACGTTGCACGTATAAATACGTTTACATTTCCTAATATTAAAGTTAAGTACACACGAAATTTGATATCGGAAAATATTAAAAATTAAATATTAAGGCAGCAGCAGAATTAGAATTTCTTCGGTTTTATTATCCTTTATTAATATATTCGTTAGAATTAGTTACTACAGAAGATGTTTTGAAACGCAGCATCTGCAATTCCACACGAAAAAATAATTCGTAAAACCAAGACAATTATCTTAAAGATGTCGGGCTAGGTCGGATCTATAAAAATCTCATAATATCCATTTCTACTCTCGCGAAGTATTCATTAGTCACTTCTTGAGAACAGCTCATCACCACAACAGAAAAAAATTGTCAGGGTTAACCTACTCACAAACGAATCACTTAAGTTGACTTTAATTTGCCGTACGGAGTGCTTTATGTTTGTATTGCAGCGTAGGCCTTGCCGCTAATAAAATTTACGACAGTAATCGCCGAAATGTTTGCAGTAAATTGGCCAAAATAAGCTTAATGGACATGTTTGATACATTTGGTGCCTATAAATTAGTTATGCAGAAATTGGGGCATGACTGTAATTAATAAAAATTTATGAATGACGAATATGTTTTAAAGTTAATCGTCTCCATTTTGTGTCGTTCACAAGTAACTTTCTTGGCAGAAGTTTACATTTATCTCAGTTAAGTTAGTAATTTTTGAAAAGCATGTCATTTCTTCGTGGGACGGTTATATAAAAAAATCTGCTTACAGCATAATCAATTTGCAATTGTTTCGTGTATCATAGAAATCTGGATATAACATTTACAGATCGCGATCTAGATCCCATTTAAACTATTATATTTTAATAGACTTATTTGTGGTGAACTGGACAATTATAAGTCAATATAAACAGCGTCTGGTAATTTCCGTAAATATGTGTATTGTTTTGAAATTCAAACCATTTGCATTATTCAGCTGTATAAATTTGAATAAATAACACGCTTTCTATTTCACGTTCATCCGTATAAAATGAAGAAGCGGTCCAAACGTCGCGAAACATTTTCATTAAACGAAAAACCAAAAACTATTCAACCTACCGAACTACCCTATCAGCGAACAGACAAAGCTCGATATTACGCGCCGAAACTGTATAACCATCTGCCGAACAATTTCAAAACACTGTTAAACGAAGGGTAAAAAGAATGCTGCTTGGATGTATAATTTACAGCCCTGAAGAATATTTCAATATAGGATTCTCAAGGGTATCTGCTCGATTCCTTTTACAAGTTTTGTTGTGGTGTTTCGACATTTTATGTGGATTAATTTACTTGAATTAGGTTTGAACCGCCAATTTAGGGCGTTTAGTTGGGATATTCACTCTGGGTCAACCTTGAACTTGGTTGGTTCGACGCTGTTTTCTTTTTGAATCGATGTTCATGTTGACTTGGCCGGTGTAGACAATTTGTTGTTGCGTTCTATATAGAAGCGGGTACTTGCCTGCTTTGATATATCTTCATATTTCAGATTTCAATATGAATGAATTATGTATTTTCTTCTGCATATAAGCGATTGTTTGCCTTTAAGTCTTGAATTATTTTTTAGTCTTGAACCGCTAGGCGCCTCTAATGTACCATAATTCCTCTCATAATAAGTAAACGGACAAGCTACAATCCAGTCGTATTGTCCCTAGTATCTGGCCAACGAAATTTACTTTGGCAACCAAATCAGAAAATCCCCAAAAATTCTTTAAACGTTTACCATTCCGAATATATCAATCTGACCGACATGAACCTAATTTCTTTTAGATCTACTTACCTCGTCGTCGAAGCGTTCGGTAAAATAGGAGCGTAATAAACATGTTAGAAGCAAATGTGTTGTGAATTAAACTAGCCGATGTGCCTATTAATAATAACAATTTATACAACTTATGTTAGTAGCGCCGTGTTTCAAAGCGTAAGTCTCCATAAGTTTCGTTTATATTAAGAACGATCTAGTTTTATAGACCAAACAAAATAGTTTTCCTGTAACAGATTCCTGTCGATCTTGTAAGACATGTTGAGGCAGATTACTACTTCCGTTTCGTTAATACATGAGAATTAACCAGACAATAAGTAACCCGATTTTGAGTCTGAATTAATAAAAAAAAAATGTATCTGTAAGCAGAATGATTTTAGAAACTAGGCCAGAGAAGGTTCTGGCATCTGTCTTCTCGCAGAATCTGCTTCTTACATATACATGTAATTAGTTCCGCGCGAATTTTTGGATGGAATAATATTCCCCATTCGCTCACGCGTATGTTATACGTACATTAAGTATGTATATATTTCGCATTGACACTTATGGTTTGAATTACTTTGACACACAGACTAAACAAATGAAATCATCAACAAATGAGTTACGTTTACTACCGCCTTTATGTGTGGCAACAAGAAGAAACATGGTGTTGTTTTCAAACGTTTATATCAACAGCCTTTGGGAGGTACTGTTTGATTTTTTGAGTAACACAGTTATAAATACACAAAGGATGATGGGCGTTGCGGATGTGTGCGAGTTTCTCATATTGTTTCGTTGTATTTATTTTGTTAACTGAGACAGGCGAGAGTAGATCGAGTTTTCTTTTTTCTCGATGCCTGTTGAATGGCGAAAAGTAAATGTAATTAGTTGATGAGAAATCATCGTCTCTAATGAATTCAATACTTTTTATAAAATGGAGATTTCTATGTATTTGGGTGTTTCGGAAGATATAGTAAATAAATTTGGTAATTTTGAGTTTTGTTGAGTAATTTACAAGAACTGACGTTTAACTTGTCGTTTTCATAAAAAACAACATACGAGTGGAACACCACACACATATTAAAAATTCATAAAATTCTTGCCGTAATTACCGTTTATTACAGCAATAAACGCTCTCTCATCAGTCTGAAGTGGGCATCTGACATGTGATAGTCGTAACCTGATGCTGGTATTGCAAGTGCTTGTAATAATGCCGCATATACATGCTGAATTCCGCTGCTTGCAGAGATTACCACACAGGATTTCCTAACCGCCTTCTAGAGTGTTCCACAGTGCTTACACTAAACTGCATGAGGCTGGTGTTGTATCCTATCGTTATACTTTTTAACGTGTAAATGAAGAAAATGTGTATGAAGTGGGTAGAATGTAGTCCTTTAATAAGCACATGAAAAATTTCAACAGGGTACATACGAGGGTAGCATGTTAAGTTTTCAAACGACCACTAGATGGCGCTATTGGGATATGACATTGCTATTTCTGTAAAATTTTACAGATTTTCGTCGTGATCGTGTTTCCCCTAGCGATGAATTTCGTGAAAGCCAAAAACAGTCATTTATCGAAAAAACATTGCTACCTTGCGCAACATTATTGAAGAGGGTCAGCTGTAGAGATCGAATTCTGCGCAGTCGTTAATTGTTGATAGCAGTTTTGTGTTGAACAGTGCTTGTTTCCAGGAACAAGTTGGTTGTAAAGGTTGCATTCTAAAGTAGGAAAATTGTACGGCAAATATTACGTATGCGCGGTTTCTGTCTTATTATTTACAGCACATTCAACACTTCGCGCAGGAGATGAAGATATGTGATCCCATTAATACTATTCGCTGATGGAGCTTCTTCCTCTCGTGACGGTGTCAAAAACAGTCGTAGCTTACATTGGTAGTACCAGCAAAATCCAAGCGCAATTGCGGAGGGGAATTATCAATAACACTTCTTTGTAAATGAGTGGTAGGGTATGATAGATCCCCCGGAAGATAGATCAGCCCAAGTGCCAAAATCAACTTCGTACTTAGCTATTGTGTGTTTTATATCATTTAAATAGGAAACATTAAAAAAAAATATAAATGCGATCGGTATCGTGAAAAATCACATCATCAGGCCAAAACTATATTAAATGAATGATGTGATTTTTTCTTTTTTAAATAAATAATTCTTTAAATAAATATGGTAAATCCGTAGTAAGTTTTCAGTCCCATTCAGCAGATTCATTTTGCTGAAAGTAATTTGCAACGTTCTAATATCTTTAGCATACTACACAAACATAATAATCAAAATGAGTGAATATGTGTCTAATGAGAAGAAACGACGACACACATGGATGATGGGGCACAGGATGATAGAACATTATTAAAATATAACTTTTTCCTAATACTCTCTTCATAAATATTAAAGCGGCTCATAAATATGAAAGGATAAATAAGTTTAATTAACCTTAGCATTGTGCTTATATCAACTTCTCAAGAAGGTATTATCTTTACTTTTAGTACTTTCGCTAACGGGATGTCTCTTTAAGATTGTCGGTGAAAATCGCCCACCTTGAGTTAGCTTTTAATTTCAGGGAAATCATTCGCGAAATAAGGAAGTTGAAATAGTAGTTATACACTACCAGCTATATATGTATACGGTTTCTAGAATTCTTCCGTAAAGTACTCAGTATCTTAAAATCATTAGTACGTGTATGGTACTGGATGGTAAAATTGTAGGAAAATATTGTGTATTCCCAATACATAATATTTTCCTTGTATGTAAAACTTTCATATAATGCTAAACAACTACACTGACTGGCGCTTATAGCCTGAAGTGCAGAAACATCGTGAGAAATGTAGATATAGCACAGAAGTTAGAAACATGGTTTATCCCAAACTCTACCTATACATGCAGTTGGATATTACATATTTATCAATTCTATGTAGAACTCGATGTGCTAATATTGTTTTTAGTGTTTACAGTTACAGTCTTAAGTTTTAATAAAGTACCCCTCTACTGCGCTAAGCACAATGAAGAAAAATAAAAGCAATTCACGTGTTTTGTTTTACATAATTCGCTTTGCTTCCATTGCATTTGTTGAAACTGTTTCTGCTTTGAATAAAAGAGATCCGTTTTTCGCACTTCATTTTGTGTAACTTTAGCTTCGTATCTTTTTATTGCAGCTGTAAGAGTAGCATGTGTTTGTTTCTATGTGACTGGCATTTTCGCTTTATTATTTTTTTAAGCGAGCTTTTTAGATAGTTCTTTTGACATATTCCTTCCTTTTAATTTATTTACCCTTCTTCCGTTTCTCTGCGCGTTGTTTATGTTATTTAATTTAAGGAGAAATTGCTTTCCGGTGTCGTCACTTGTGAATTTACAAAAAAATATTTGTATAAAACAAAGAAATAATGTATGTATGAGCAAACAAACAGCTTGTATCCATCGATACCTCTGGTACTGTTAAAAATAACGAGTAGTACTTCACATATAACTGAAATCTCTGCTCAATGTTGGAAAACTGGCACGAAATTGCTATATCTTTAGCAACCTTATGCCAACGATCTTGTCGACACCGGCCTTAATTAAATTATTTACAAACATATGAATTCATCGGCTAAAGCTCCTAACACATTGAACTTTTAAATTGGTAAGTCTGGCTTTCTATTTTAATTCATTTGTGGTCCCGATGAAGCTCTGTAAATAAAAGCAAACTATGGGTGAAATTTAAAGAAGTTATATTTCCTTTAAACTTTGGTTGTTACCCCGACGTACGTTTATTTTTATTTTAAGCAATGTATGAAATAAAGCCATTAATTATTATTAATTACATTTGCCAATGTTTACTCTAAGTTCCTATTTAAAAATGCTACGCTACTAAAAATGTTTCTGCTTGTGTTATATTGTTCTTATGAGTATATGCGATACTTCCTGCTAATACCTTTAGGAACGTTCTGCATCATCTGCGAAATTTGATAGCCGCCAGTTGCAAGCGCGAAGAAGGCCATTTCTAATATCCTTTGACTTATATTTCAATTCGTGGTGACGTGAAAATGATGCGGCGGGTTTATTTTATACACTTTAACATATGCATAAATTAATATTTAATACAATACTTTTCCCAAGGTCTTCCAAGAATTCTGCCCGAACCGATGACTTAATTCTTTCGTCTCCGTATGCGCTGTTAGTTTTGACAGCAGTATAATAGGTGCAAATGAGTTGTTTGCATATGAATCGAATATATATGGTCGATATATTTAGTACTACGACGAACCACTGTTCATTGTTATGGTTCTGTGGTGAATGTTTAATTCAGGATCTATTGTGGCGTTATGCAAGACTAACTTTATACAGTAATGGTTGTAACTTTTACCAAATTTTCTTTCTTAGTTATTTTACCTATGCTTGAAGTAAAGAGATATCTAAATAATCTTGTTAATAGCCCAATATTTAGAAATTATACATATAAAGGGGTATTTACTGAAGTATTACTAGAGTAAAGAGCAAGTTGTTGACTTCCAATTTGTGGTAGTAATAAATTATTATTAGTCCTTATCGTTTTCTCGTTGAATTTTATTTAGGTCATGAACTCTACATTATTGAACAAAGAAAAGCTTCCCATAAATGTTCTTCAAAACAAGACAACTTAATTGCTTTCCTTTATTTACTGGAGGCGCTATCGTGAGATACTTTTATGTGCATATGTGCGAATTCGGGATGCATAACACGTGTGAGTTGCAAATAATATCTCATAACTGGCGGCTTTTTGCATGATTTACACTGGTTGCTATATATGGCGTGACTAATAAGATACGCATCTACACAAAACTGGGTTAGGGCAGAAAGCCACTGTTAAATCTCTTCAATTACACCAAATAAAATATTGCGAAAGCTTTTGCTTAATGTTGATGTTAGATTCATAATTTACGATTGTTAGCTGACCGAAAGTGCGTGGGATTGCTGGGTTGGATTAGACTCATTTTATTCGCTTAGGAGCCGATTACTTATACTTTGCACGAAAACATATTTTATGTTTCAGTATTTACTTTATTCAAACTTAGTCCGGTGCTGAGTGGATTGTCCTTTAACTAATGAAAACAGACAAATTGCATCTAAGAATATTAAGGATTTTGTAGGTAATTAAAAAAGGATTCGAATCTGCAACAGACTCTGTGGTGTAGTCATACTGCGCCTGTCCGAAAAACGGAGTCGTAGAGTCAAATTCTACCGCCGTCTGTTGAAACTTTTATTTATGGAAATATCGATGTTTTTTGAGTATTTACAACAAAATGGGTTTTGTTAAATGAATGTATTTGGTTCTCTGTGGGTGTATTTAAATACATTATAATGATCTGAGAGTTAATAGTGAATATTGAATTTCATACGAGCCATTCCTTCATTTTCATTTATTATTTATATTCTCGGCTATCTTTGTGTTTAAGTTGCGTGTTGCATTCCCTCGAACGAAGTGTGACGACGCTCTCCACCACTAGCAATCGAGCTATTGTAACTGATATTCAGCTTACAGTTATTATTGTCACTATTATTATTGAGTATTTTTCGAAACATTAAATATTATAATATAGACGTCGACTACACTATGTGCTGCGTACGCGCTTACCTAGAGGACAGCTTTTAAAATATTCAGGTTTTATTCGTAATTACTCCTGATGCGTCGATGCGGGATACCTAACCTATCAGGAGCGGTATAGCTTTATATCATCAAGTATTTGCCTGCGGATTACGCTAAAGTAATCGCATTAGATGGAATCCCGAGGCGAAATTCGAAACCGACGATGTTTTATACACGTACAACCGCATGTTGGCACATGTGCGAAATAAAAGAAGCATGAACACATACGTACACGTATATAGACAGAATTCGTACAGTCTGTTGTCTGCTGATGCGCCAATATCCTCTTCATTGCGTAAGAAATGTTTGAGACTAAACAAGCTTTTGGCAGGATGCGTTGATTATTCTTCTTTCGTAGGAGCGGACGCTCGCATCTGCTTTCGCGATCGGGGTTCTGCTACATTTTCTTTCACGATACATTGTGTTTAATCGCCGAAACTTTTGAATTTTTAGAATTTAAAATGTGAATCTCTCATTCAATAGCGTATTATTCAATATCTAATAATGGAAACAAAAAGATATTTACAAAATAACAATAACAAGTAACAAGAAAATTGAACTACACCAATAGCTTTAAGGTTAACGTAACATGAGGAATATTATATTATCCTGGTTAAGGAAAGCATTGAAACCTGTTTGACCTTATTAGGTAAATCGTAACCTTCTCTCCTATGAAAATACTAAAATATTGCATAGTACATGATTGTGATACCTAGCATAACGTTAATGATATTCTCCTATGCTGATTGCAGCACAAACCATTTCAAAACGTTACAGTTTAAGTGATGCGTGGCTCTGTGGAATTCCTTATTAAATGTCTAAGTTTTTGCAACAGCAATTCAATTGCTTCAAAGACTGTTTTCAGATCCATAAAAGTGGCCAGAATTTGCTACCTACGACGCTGGTATTTCAAACCCGTGGAAAAGTTTCTATTTGGGGCAACTGATTAATAAAATAAAAATGCATTTAAGGAAATTAACTGTACGTTACTCTCGGTAAAAATGAAAGTTGAAGAAACGTGCTGATATTTTCTAAAAGTCCCTCGAACAAAATAGGTTTGTACATTTACAAATTTACAACCTGCTTAGTTTCTGATATACAGCTAACGAAAGCTCATCCTGTGACACCCTGCACACGTATAACTTTTCCGCGTTACACCAAAAACGGTATCAAGTTAGAAACAACAAGTCGAGAGTGAAATATATGTTCCTCGGTTCTTGCTGTACGTCGTTTTCTGAGACTTTAGGCATTTTAAAAAGAAAGTGTTGCCGAAGTATTCTTACACGCAGCAGTGGTATTTTCATAAAAAATTAACAATTCATATTTAAAAATTGGCGGGTGCACAAAAGGGATATTTCCAAATAACCGGGAAATAACTTGAATATGTTTATTTCAAATATCTTCAGCATTAATGCTTTCTAATATTTATTTGTATATTTGAATTCTTTGTGTTGATTATGTTGCATAATAAACTTTAATGATTTTGTATAACACAGGAACCAATACTTCCTTAAGTTATAAAAGTAATAACAATCTCAACGGGTTGCTCTCGTACATAAACAGTCGTTTAATTTGTGTCTTCCATGGAAGGATGTTGGGCAATGGATACTCTTTCTGAATGGATACTCTTTCTGAACTTAACCAGCAACACTTTGAGAAATCTAAACGCGGATTGTAGGATTACGAGAAATTATAACGTGATCCTATTTTGGATAAGCAAAGCCGCATTTTGTAACAATGGCATGGTTACACTTGGAATTAAAGGTGCGATATGTTGGTGCCAACATAACAGAATTTATTTAATCTTATATTACAATATAGGCTTTTTTCTGGTAGATAAAAGTGTTTAATGCCAAAAGATTTGTTTTCGACCAAAACAAAAAAAGATTGTAACAAATGCATTAGAATAATTTGCTAGTAAAAATGTATATAATACATCCGATAAAATACCTTTTCTTTTCTGGATCTTTTTAATATAATTTTCTGCAGACATGCGTTTCTTAAAAGTAACCTATTTCGAAAGGTGCTAGGTCTGCGTGTACTCTTGACATTTATGAATAGAGGTGACAAAGGCAGGTGAAATTATTACTTTTTGCAGCGACTAGAAGAAAGGGTTCGTGCTGCCTACTGGTTTCCCCGAGAGTCGACAAAACACGAGTCTGTCTAGGCGCTACAAAAAAGTAATAATTTCACCTACCATTGTCATCTCTATTTATGAATTGCTGTTCGTTATTTACAGAGAGCGCAGAAATATCAGTTGGATCTTTTTTATTGCTGGTATAAACTAGAATCCTCTTCTTATCACTATCATTTCCATATCATATATCATACAAGCACGTAGTTTGCCTGAATTGGCTAATGCATTCTTATAACTTATTTCTGCTCTTGTAGACTTGCCTTCTTGATATGATACTATACTTACATACTCAAATTATGGAATATATTGACAATAGAACAAAAAAATTGATCGTTTTTGTTCTTATTTTTAAAATTAGTAAGTAAATGTACTAATTTGTATCTGATCTCATTTCGGATCGTTATTTCTAATCTTTTCAAAATCAATATTTGCTATTATAACAGTTTTGAATGAAAATCCCACATTTCGATTCTTCGGGACTTTTTAATTACGAAATATCATTTTTCAGTGTATTTAGCCTGTTTACTATTTCCGTTAAATGACTTGGCAAAGGCACCGGTATTCGCTCTTTGTTGGATAATGAAATATATACAGTTGACCTCAATAATTACAAAAAAAAAAAAACGTCGCGGCCAAGTCAAAACTAAGCATCTAACAGAACTGAAATACAACCAACCTTGAACTTGATACACTTAGTATCAGGAACAAAGCGTTCCATTTTGCAATACAGCAAATATTTGAGGATATAGCGATAAATATTATATAACTTTACATAATGTTAAAATGGTTTCAAATGAAAACACTTTTATCATGTATTATTTATTTTTGTTCTCTTTGCCAATGATATATGTATTTCATGGTTGAATTATTATGGAACGAGCATTATACATACGCTGTGTCTATATCGACGATACCGCATTATTATATAAATAACAGATAAAATTCTTCAAATAAGGTGATAGGTAGAACTGATACCTGAAGATACAGACGATAGAACATATTGTATATTGATTGCCAAGGTAGGATGTAGCTCCTACGTTGAAGTTGATTCACGTCGGAAATTTTAAAATTTCGTTTATGTTAAATTTACGTTAAATCGAGGAAACGGAGAAATATTGTGTACATTAGAAACGGGATATTTTTAAATATTAGTTAGTCGCCTCTTCCTACAGAGTTTATATTTCAATATATAATCTTTCGCTAGCGTGCCGGAAAATAATATGTACACGCTGTGTACATTTAAGTTTTGGCAGTTGTTCAATGTCGTTTTTAAAGATTAATCGTCAAATAGAAATCGCGGACAATTACTTACTTCAAAAATCAATCTCCTGTCACATACACAAAAATATGTGCATTAGTCAAGTCAATGCAAAGTTACTTACTCTAACAATTGATGATGAAAACAATGATGATCTAATTATAATGAAGATAAAAATAGTAATGAATGTACTCAAAGAAATATGCTGTGACCGAATTATTTTTATACTCAGCAGCTGCACAATATCTATTATTTTCATGAATTAACACACTCTATCACTAGTTACTTGCAAACTACCATTTATTAATGTAACAGGTAATAGTGCAAAAGCTAAATTCAGAGTAGTAAACAGTTTTTAAACAAGAAAAAAGAAATTATATAAAACGATCAAAGATGTATTGGACGCCATGTGGAACACAACTGACGTCGCACAATCACATAACTCTGATTACATTGCAAGGTAGAGATTGAGTAATCCTTGCAAAAACTACTAACCTAACTAAATGATACTAATTTTAATTTGTTCATTTAAAATGCGCCAAGGGTATCTCTGTGATATTCCCGAATCCACCAGAAAACTTAACACAGCTCCCTTTTATTATAGAAGTTCTTAAAATCAGGTTAATAAGACGCTAACATATACTGTATGTTGTTTGAAGTACATATCTTAAGCTTTACTAATTCTACTATGTATATACCCATTTCTCTACATCTGCAACGTATTTATATCAAGGTAGAAATAATTTCCCAACAAACTTTAAGCGCCTTATCGCTAACCCTAGCTTTTGGTAAGTTATAAATGTTTAGTAACCTGCAGAACCGGTATTATTGATTGTCTTTAGTTTGAAATGACCACATACGAAGTTCTCAAAAGTTGGTTGTTGTGAATATCGCTAGTTCTTGTGAGAACGATAACGAAATTCTTTTGTACGTTACTACTACTTACTGTTGTGTTGTTACTTACTTCTTACTATTGTGTACTGTTGTGTGTACTTACTGTTACTGTTGTCTCCTTGGCATAGACGACAGATTTGATCTTCAGCTTTTCCCAATTTAAATAAATAATATTTTAGGACTACATAACTTGTCAGAAAACTTCCGAGTAGCCTAAAGTCTCTTTTGTTGAATTATGGCGTTATTTTTTGGAGCACTTTCTCAGTACGAGGCATTTTGATTGTCCTCCCATGTCAATATTACTAATTTCATGTGGTTTTTTTGGAGACCACAGCAGGGCTCGGGACTACTGAAAGGAATGTTCGCTACCTCTTTCGTTTACATGTCCAAGCATTTACGATACTAAAAGGCATTGTTTTGCAAACATTTTCTGGTGGTGCATTTTTAATTGCGGCCAGTGTATTTATGTTTCCATATTTTGAGATCCTTCATGGGGCGCAGCATATAGACATTTTAGGTGGCCTATTGTTCCAACACCTTCTATTCTCGAACCGTCCGTATACTATGCCAAGAAATCTTTTTTGCTTGGGACTCGCTGGATGTCCACTCAGTATGGCTTTGAATGATCACCTTGAGGCGTAGAACCCCAGTTCTTATCAAGCAGCCCATGGCATACTAGTAACGCCGTAGTATTCCGTAAGTTGTACATGCGAGAGTTTCACGTTAGTTTTTTGTCTTTTCTTTCCTTTTCTTGTAAAAGGCGCGATTGTGATTTTTGTCGCCATAAGTTGCGATTGATATTGTTTTATTTTTCACGAATTATGATTACCAGGTCATCAACATATCATGCACCTCATATCCGTTAAAAGTTCTGTAGGTGATCATCTACAACAAGACACCAAAGCAGAGGTGACAGGACTTCAACGTTTGTCGTTTAGTATCCCAGCGTAGTCTTTATTCTTTGACTTTGAAGCACGGCTTTACTCTATTGTGTAGACCACGGGTGAAAACCTTTGCCAGAGGTCGGTCTGCCTCGAAGAAGGTTTTGTCGAAAACACTCTTTTTTTCAAAGAATGTACAAGAAACCTTGAGTTAATACCCTATTAACGACTTAATATCATCCCATCATATGCGTACATACATATATGTTGTATAACTAAATAAATCCCGATAGGACAAATTTCACACAGGTTAACGAGTGTACAACGTCATACAATGGCACTAAAGCATCGACTCTGCTTCATCAACTTTCAAAGCATGCTACTACTAAGCACTACAAAGAATTTATTAGGGCATGCGAATAGATCTAACTGCATACCCGTTTGCGTAGGTCAACATAAGTAATCCTCGTGCATTTGCTAAACGAACGTAGCTGCGACCAGTCATTAATTTGCGCCGGTGTGTATATTAAAAAGTTGCATGACATCAGGTTAAGCTCGGTTCATCCCGCCCAGCTGCAACAGAGCTTTCTAAAATTCTCTTTGTACGAGTGAATACATGTTAGCATACCTTTATATGTATATAAAACTTTTATTTATAAATTTCACGTATTTACTTCCAAAAGATATTATGCAACAATTACATTTATCATGGATATTGCATTTTTTATTATGTTTTATAGGATGATCTGTTGCTGCTGTGATTATTTAAGTCTCTTTCGTCGAATAATTATTATTAATTATTAATTGATTTCACCCAACATGTGCAGTTAATTTCCTAGTTAGCGAATCAGTCGATTTTCCGTTAAATAAAGGTAATTATTTATTTTTGAAAGCTTACCTAGTAACATGTTTAATGATATGCCATTAGCATCTTCCGTAATTTTGGTCAGCAAATTATCAACGCTTCTAAGCTCACTCATGCGATTTATACGGGGTCATTTATGCGTATTTATTATTTTAGAATTAGTCTCATGCTCTGCACAGTCCTAGCTTCATGTGGATTTGAATAAAAAGACAAGACGTTACGATGTTATGAAATTGTACTTAATTAATAAAATGAATCTATGAAATATTGTCTTTTACATTTAATGTCTTATAGTTTCTCTCTTTACTTTACTGCCTAAAATATTTTATAGCGAAATGTACAACAATATCAACAACAAATGTATCTCTCCAAGCCCTAAGCCTCGCCTTGGTCTATAAAAGAGCCTCCCAGGATGAGGTTAGAAGATGACCAGAGGAGCCACGGTGACGAGGATAACAGATAACATGGCATCGTACCATTATCATAACATGCGCAAACCACAACCTAAATAGCGGTTGAAGTGAGTTAATAAATGCACAAAGTGGAGCTGGTCAACTTCGTCAGTAGAACTGCGAGCTAGGATTTTCACCGCCGTTAGAAGAGCAAGAAGCATTTCCTGTCAGCGAGACCTTAAAATCGAAGCCCTTAAAAGCAAAAGAAATATTTTACCGACGAAAGAAAGTCGTATTGTTTTCCAGATTTTTTTGCTGCTGTTTGCAAGGGTATTTCACCACTAGGATGTTGTAGCGATATCACATTTAAAGATTTTAAGCTAAAAGCCACGGAAGCTACAGTGTTATAAAGCCTTGTTAATTTTATTTAGTTGTCGACAAGAAAATAATGATAGTGTTAATTATATACTTAAAAACTGTTTAAAAACGGAAATAGAGAAAGAGAACAGGAAGTATATTGTATGATGATAAGTATCATCACAGGCTTTACTGAGAATTGCCTTATTTTCTGCAAACATACAGTATTCAATTTCTGTCTCTCGTTTTCGATTATCTGCACACAATATCCATCAATAAGGTGTATTAAATTCGGGTAATGAAGTATTGATAAATGCTTAGTGAATGTTAGTAACAAATCGTATCGACACACTGTTTGAACGGTAAATACTGATACGATTGGTGACCTTCAAGACGCTTCAATTCAAGGTATCCGTTTTTTCCTCCAAATGGGTTCAACATACTTTCATCTACGACGCAAGTACAAGGAGAGGATTCATTTCTAAACATTTTTATCAGTAAATACCAACAATTTTAATAACCGTGGTAGAGCATAAAGTCAAGGTGATGATTATTAAATTGATTCAATGATAGGGATTTTTCATTTCCTATTTGTCACAAGAAAAGCAGTTCCGTTACAAACGTTTAGCAAATATAAGCATTAGAACTAGAAAGAAATACTTTGTTATTGTTGTCTGCATTGTACATAAAGAGGATTAACAATTCCTCTCTTAAACTTCTTTAGAGATAAGCTACTCAAGGGCAACGGAACAGATTAATCATATCTTTTTGGCAGTCTTGCTGATTTCGTCGCAAAGTGATATAGCTGGGAAGTTGTACATTTTTATACAGCGCTAAATTCTTTTAGAATTCCTGGAATGGTAAAGCCTTACAAGAAGACTTAGTTAATAGTAAGGGCTGCTCTAAGAATTGGGAATTTAAATCGGAAAGTAGAAGTACTATTAACCCAAAACAGAGCTTCCTTTAATAGGCATGTACATTTTTATTCTACTTGCTTTGGTTCTTCTAAACTTTTGAACATATTTAATTCTCTACTAAAGTCAGCTGATAATATTTTTATTCGAAATTGAATTGTGAAAGTGCTTGAGCATTGTACCTTCAATTGCCGCCACTCAATTTTAATTAAATTTTGCACGAACATGATGTGAAAAAGGTCTGTTTCCAATTGCTGTAAGGAAAGTCCGACGGAGGAAAAATTCGTATGTAACATAGAAACAGGTGGCGAAAGTTGGATATATTCATATGATTCGAAAACTAAGCAACAATCAACTTTTTGGATGTTCCCAGATGATGATGGCGAATATTTCGAAAAATAATAGAACCTTTTTGCACCAACAAATTAATGTATAGCAGCAATTTTATTACGTCCCGTAGCCCGTAACTATAACTTTCGTTTACATTTTTCCCCGGATGGCAATGATGTCAATATTTTGTTGCTCGGTATAGTGACACAATACGGTATTTGTAATATTTCTTTCCTAGAAAGTGCTAGCAGCTACGTTGTTTTCTGTAATCAACAATATTTTGAGATTATGTTCCTTGTCAAAAATGTGTAAATATTTAAATTTCGGTGGTCATTTAAAAAAATATTTCAATTCAATTCTTAATCACTGCATTAACCCATTGCGGTTTGGTAGTTTCCTAGCTTGACTAGCATTTCAACGTTATTTATTTCACGGCTTGCTAATGGTACCAGCGTGTAAAGTATCAATATGATATGAAACAACCGTCCGATAGTAAACAATAGACTGTCGCTAAAGGATTAGTTGTTTCCATTTAACATTGGACATTTCTAAATTCATTAATAATTGCTATCGCACAAATAAAATTCTCAAGATTGAAAGATGGCCATTAATTACTTAGCTAAGTATTAGTATATTATTAATTCGGGTTGCCTAATTATGTATTTGATAGTAAAATATAATTTTTTTTCATTTTTAAAGTGGTGTATACGAATTATGGATAGATTGCTTTCATCCTACCTCGTTCGATACCGTTACACTTGACGGGGCAAGTGTCGGGTAGTGGCTGCTATTTAGTAACAAAAGCACTTCCGCTGGATATCCATTTGCGTTTTATCAAGTACCACAATATACAATATTTTTTTTAAGGACCCTTAACATTCTATGTCTGTTAGCAAATTTATAACTTTATTGTTTTGTGTAAATTCATATGCTTCATCCATATATTTACTTAAGTATTAAATATTAATATATATTTAATGGAAATTGTTAAATTTTTTAAATATACAGGGTGTTCAGTTTTTTTCACGAGATTCTGAATCTACTGCAAAAAATTGAATTGTTTCGTAATTTAACCGTCCTTGAACCGCCTCTACATTACTATACAGTGAGCGCGTGGAGGTTGGAATAAATTTCATAAAAATTCATGATCTTTAGTTGAAGAAAAATCCCCAAACAGGTTGATTTTTATTTCTTATTGCCGTCCTTTTTGGTTAAAAACAGCTTACACGAACCGACCTGCCAGATCATACTTTTTTTATTGAAAACTCCCATTGTTTACTAAATTTATGAAATTAGCAGAAGATCCTAAATATATTTGATATAGCTAATATCTAAATTCAACCGTTTTTTTCTGGGAATAATTGTTTAACTTAGAAAGTAAAGTAACTTCTCGCATTTATTCTCTTTGAGGCAATTAAGTTAAGTTATATATTGAAGTTGTCCTCCTTCAGCTAACTGACAAATGAACTCTCGCAAAACATTTTGAATGATCTTACTTCAACGTATCTACAATAACAAATGCCGGGCAGCAATTAGTAAGGCTCGTAGAGCCGGTGCCAGACCACAACGCAAGCCACAAATGGAATCCATTTTGGATTTAATATTTGTGATAAATGTTTGCAACATTGCATGTAATAACAGAAGAAAGGAATAGTTTGGTAAATAATAACGAATACTATTACAGCAGTATAACGGTCTTCATTACAATTGGCCTTCTAAGTCAAACAATTTTAGAAGAATGTTAGTCTACAGATACCGAAAACGCAATATTCAACCAAATAAAAAAATTGTAAAAAATAAGTAGACCCCACAACCGAGTTACACTGTCTATTTAAAAAACAAAGTGGAAGTCTCGAAACAATATAAGCGTTAGACTATTGGAAAGAATGCTTCGCATCTGTAGCACTGCAATATCAAACGGTAAAGGTAGTTTTCTTGACAAAATGTAGCTTTGGCGCACTTGAGATTTGTATAATGAATCTTCCAGTGTTAACTGTATGTAACCCAGTGGTTTAAGCTTACGAGCGGTAGTGTATAGTATAATGCAGTTGGTTGTACCAGACATAAAGTACTTAGCAAAGTTTATAAAGTTTGAAAAATTTAAAAATCAAATAGTTCATAGTTGATTACTTTTCTGTAGTTTTCACCATTTGTTTTTTATAACGACGTTGCTTGAATTATAGATGTAAATAGGTGCATTGAAGTTTAAAAAGTTGCAAATATGAATAGATGCTTGAAATAATTAGAAAAGTATCTAAACTTCGTGAAACTATCTTGAATTTTTAGCTAGCGACGACATGAGTAGCCCTTTTTTGTTCTTGAGTGTAATTTATCAAAAACAAGAAACTAACAAATACCCGACAAAAAATAAATTACTACAGCGAAGTAAGAAACTTGTAACAAGTTAAAAATTCGCCGTAAAGCCCGCGAAGGGCCTGCCAGGCGATTAGCGCGTAGGGACGCAAGCGGACGGCAGCGCGTTTAAGCGAAGTTTGCAAGAAATTTGCTTCTTAAGACTGCAAGCACGTGGTATGAGTTGCGTCTGAGCGACAAACGAATATAATACATACACACACACACATGTACGGAATACACACCAGCCAAGTAGGTGTGCAAGTGTTGGCGTTCGTTCTCCGTGTACGTGCGAGTTGTCTGTGTGTTGAGAGAGAGCTGTGTCTGCTCTGCGAAGCAAACTTGGTTCATTCTGTGGAGCGCGCTACAACGGTCAGCCTCCTGGACCAGAGAAATCATTCTTTCCGAATATCTCGCTGCCTGTACACACGAGTTATACAACAGTACAGAAGACAGTCGCATTGCGCGACGAAGTTCAAAGAATTTTCCTTTTTATTTTCGATTGTTTTTCATTTTTTTTCTTACTGAACTGAAAACGCAAACGGTGCTGCGAAACAAAATGTTGTATTAGTGCGCGAGTGTTCAAACGC
Source organism: Marronus borbonicus (assembly GCA_902655005.2). NCBI lineage: Eukaryota > Metazoa > Arthropoda > Insecta > Coleoptera > Scarabaeidae > Marronus > Marronus borbonicus. Next base: position 40,139,200 of record LR737380.1, on the reverse strand, counting down.
GTTTAATTTTTTTCAATTTTCCAATCCGTACCGATTCACGCCGGCGACAATATGGGTGTCACTGGACATTCCACCCACAGGGCGAAGAAACACCAGTGCATTTGTGCATTCGTCTTTACGTTAGTCTTAACACTTACGTTAGTCTCCTATCCGACAGTTTCCGCTGAATCACAGGTAAGCGTTAAAGTTAAAGCAATTCACGAACGTACAAATAGACCGAACACAAAATAAAATAAAAAAAGCACGACGAAAGAACGCAAAGCGAACGGCACTCTCCAGAAGTGCTAATGTTCCCATGCGGTGCAGTCTCTCCTGAATTTCTCTCTTGTATACGGTTCACTTCTTCGCCGAAGAGACCACCATACACGGTCCCGGTCAATGAATCTTTCTTCTTTTCTGTGTGTATATGTCGCCGATGTTATGTGCGGTACGCGTTCTTGAATACGTTCATATCGTGCTGTATAGGTATCGTAACGTGTTGCACATATACGTATCGTAGATTCGAGAATAGCTCCCTAAGAAACTATCCTCTTATGCGCCCGCATGCATGACAAAACAATTGAATTCATTCTTGTGTTTAGCGTTTCTCGTGAACAAATCGTTACGTTCATTTTCGTTTTAATATTGTTCCTAGCACTTAAGAGAATGTAACCATAAAGAACGCGCTTACTTATCTGCTTCAGTAAATTTCCTTCTTAAATATTAAATACTTGTTTTACAGAAATTCCACACGCCTTATATTCTTAATGTAGCTGGCGCAAAATCAAGTAGGCATCAACTTAAGACAAAATGCAACTACTAATATGAATTTATCAATAACCCTGTATATGGCGTCGGGTCCAAATTCTATTAAAAAACGCTAGAAACCGTTTGAATTTTTATTTGTCTAGTAGTGTATGCCTTTGGGCGGATAACTGCGGCCGGGAAGTTCTTCAAATTCTTTGCTGCTGGGTTTTAGCGAATTCTAAGAAAATTTACAACATTATTAAGAAACTGGTCCAAAATGTGAACTGACATAAGTTCATGTAAAGAGGACCAGAACGAGACAAGACTCGTATATAACACGCTAGATTGTAAATTTTCATTTTGGAACGGAATTTAGTTTATGGTTTATTATCTTTTCCATCAACCACGTAGAATTTATGCTTTAATCAGAGTTTCCAAAATATTTCGATCATTTTAAAATGCATTATAATTTTATTTTTTTTTGGCATAACGTATTCCATGGCTTCGTTACTTCTCGTCGTGAAAGGTGAAGCGTACTTAATTATATCCAAACATGAGAATGGTGATTCTGTATTGCACCAGACCTACCAGAAAAACCTGCTATCTAATCCTGGTGGGACTCAAATAAACAGCGCTTAACTATGTCTCACAATCAGGTAGAGTAGAAGCAGGTCCCCGTACTACTGGGTCACCAGCCCCCTAGACAATATTTATTATTTGTCACTACTTGGTCGTGTGTAATATAAAATTCCATATTTCACAATATTGGCACGCAACTTTACACTTCCCTTAACGCGTTGCTAATGAGAAAGACGTGATAAGAAGATAGAAGGTGGTTGATATTTCTAAGCCTAGAGTTAACGACAACATTTCATTGCAAAGAACTATTGTATTCGATTCCTAAAGTTGGAAATGTGCTTCTAAATTTTTTCCTAGCCTGTCTGGCATGCCGCCTGCTCAAATAATTGCAGCTTCTAAAGTAGCATCTTCGTCTACAACTTCGTGCGAATCCTCTTGCGCCGCAAGGGTATCTGTACTTTACTCACTACAGCTTGCCAGCTGATTAGTATGTACGAGACTCATTTATGGAATGTGTAAATTTTCCAAGCATGGGTACCAATGAAATAGAATTGTTTCTTCGTATTGTTTCTCTTTGTATGACTACAATCCTAAATTTAGCAAAAATTTTTGTTTTAATGAGCTCAACATTTAGAATTTTGCGAGAAAAAAGGGACCATTTTCATTCCAATTTCCCCATTTATGAAGTATTAGTTACCCGATGCGTGAAAGCTTTATCATAGGTAACAATTGCGGCTGAATCTTATTTACATATTTAAATAGTCATATATTAAACCTCAGCCGCTATTTGTTACGTAACAACAACCAGGATAACGCAAAAATTGCATAATTTTTAAAAAACAATTCCATCTGGTACATATTAAGATAAAACTGTGACTACCAACGTAAAGTACACATTTACCCGTAACGTAGCAAACACAAGTAATTTAGTAATTTCTGTGGAAAATTCAGAATGTAGGGTGCGACTGTACCCTGCTTGGTCTGAGAAAGGTTTATGTCCCATTTTTACTCAGTAAAAGGGTCAAAATGAGCTACGTCAATCGAAACATTTTTGAGGTTTTGATGTGTTGGCATGTATCAACTTTCTTGGTCTCTGTTCCAATTTGTTGAAACTTTGTTGAAACTTGAATCTTAATATTTTGAACTACAGCAATGTAGTGTACAATTTTTTTTTGGAAAATTTGATCGGAGATAATACTATACTAATGTCTTGATCACTAGTACTTTCTCTGATGCTCTAGATTACTTTCAATGTCAGAGTTAAGCTGATCTTTGAATTCTATCGTTTGTTTGTTTGTCTATTAATACTGGAACGTTTCTCGACCTTAATTAACTTTATGAAGTCTCAGCGTTATCTTGAATATCTCGAGGAAGAAAAAATTCCTCTTGGTTTACGCATATATGTGCGAGGCATTTCGATTAGGCTCTGGAAATAGAAAATATTTATAATCTCAAATTTTTTACTTTCTTCCAAATGCTGTCTTCGCTATTCCTTGCAGCGGACTGATGTGCGTACGCCGTATTGTTCAAAACCTTGCCAAATATGGTACGAAGCAGGCCGAAGATGCATGAGATTCATACATATACGAAGAAATCAAGGTTCATGAAAGTTTTGATGTGTGAAACTGCGCCACTTGAGGAACGGAGGGTAGAATCAATTAATTTTTGATTATAATAGTTGAATAAATGAGGGTTCTTACTTTAATCTGTGATTAACCAAGTAATTGGGTTAAACTATTTTAAACACACGGCCATAAAAGCATGCCTCATTTTTTAACCAGCTTTATCAGCTTGGTTCTATTTAAAAATTTTGAGTAGAATACCACAGTAAAAATCTCAGGCAAGCAAAATTTGTTACAAACAAAACACCAATGATTAACTCGCAACTAAATCAGAACTAAAAGGAAAATTCCTTAGTTTATTTTTATTGCACTTAATTGGGTTCTTAGTTACTTACATATTTGTGAATTAGTTTGTTCATGAAGGCAACCATATATATTTTATTAACTCTAAACAGCATTAATTAATTATCTAACTGTATATCAACTGATTTTTTTTTTATAGTGGCATAAAAAAAGAGATGACTCATCATTAGCGAGTTACAGCGTACCAATAATAATACCTATTTAATTAGTTTAATTATATTCGAATTTACGCTGAAAGTTTAAGTATCCTGAAAAGGAGTTGAATTAAAGCGCCTCAAGTGGTAAAAGGTTGGCGTTTTACAAACGCAGTATATTAATTTAATTAGCCGGTTAAGCGTCAATTAGATTCGAAATATTTACGACTGTCCAAACGTAAAAAGTGAAAATTACGACCATAATAATTCTATGTTATCAATCTGTTTAATATAGGCCTGAGAGACATTTCTTGTAAACATAGTTCTCAGTCGCTAGATGTTATAATCACTAATTAAAGATAAAGCAATCGTGTTATTTTTTTACTACATGCATAATTTTTTTAATTAGTATTATAAAGATAGCCGATGTTAACTTGTAAAAATGCTCGCGTTTGTCGAACGTAGGTTAGAGGCGAGAGATTTATATAATCGTTTCACAGAAGATTGACATCATTTGCGAAAGCTGAATATTTGATAGGATTTATTGTGTAACTTTTCGCTTTTGAGTCCATATCTTAATGTTTCAAATGACGTACAAATATCGAAATATAAACCAGTAAAAGTGTCCTTGGTGTGAGATTGAGATATTGGGTCTGTACGGAAGATAGTTGCTCTCCTGAACAATTCTTAGGAGAAGTTTTCACGTAATGAAAATATTCGGAGATAAGTGGCGCAGAATAGAAAATTGTACTTATCGATGTTGGATTTTTTCTTCCTCGCACCAGTAACATTCGAGAGCTACTGAGAGGATTTTTCTTGTTATAACACTGCCCAGTGATAACCATTCAAAAACATTTGGACGAAATAACCGAAACAAAATTAAAACACAAAAACTCCTTAAGTATTAAAATTAATCATATTGGTGCCGTTTCTCACTTATCCAGGTGTTGCATGAAACTACTCAGTTAAAGGGATTTTAGTCCATAGCAGTAAACACTTGAGAAGCATATCATTACATCCATTTATCTTGGATAAAAAAATATCTAGTTTTTCTTGCAGATTATAGAGTACGTAATAAGCAATAGCAAGTTGCCATTTCTATTTTAAGATTTATGGTGTACATATTTTTCTATTTCCGCACTTCATATAGTTAATTGCAACGCAAGCACAATATCCACCCCTGTAAAATAAGATTATATGCAGAATATTAAACATAACTGTGTTAAAAAAAACATCAAAGGTAAAACGTGGAAGCTATATTTCTCTTTTTGTTAATCACTCTAATAGACGTAATATACCTACGCGAATTTTCACTTCCACGTCCTATTTAATACTGTTTTCAGAAAGAAATGTGATTTTACGTTTTAATTAGATCCGTGGATATTTTACGTACATACCAGATACTATGAACATATTTAATGAATTACGCTAGTGCGTGTATTGCAACTAAAATGTTAAATTTCGTTCTAAGGCTAATTTGTGCTGCTAATTTTCGTTTATACCTTTCATTTTCTTTGGTGTGCATTGAATATTTTTTGTATTTTGTAATATGCGACTTTTTGAAGATGCACAACTACGCAAGATTGTCAATATATAACCATTCCTAAGCTCTCATCCAACTTCTGTCGAGGAATCACCCCAAAGAAAGATGTAGCTTGGATGTAACACTTTGAGTGGCAGTACCAAGTTGTAAATCAATTTAAGAACAAATGCACAAGCGTAAGTATTATCAGTCGGGTTGTTTAGTCATGTGATACACGAACATATTTCAAAAAAGGACATGTATAATAAATGAAGGTTATCTTTGCCTTTGTTAGTTGAGCAAACATGTTTTGGCTAGATAGAATCGGAGGAAGAACTTACATTAATTGCGTTAGAACTACTTCATTTTCATTTTTACTTCACTGAAACTATTATGTGAGCTTAGGACGAAATTAAACATGGTTTTATTGTTGTAGAGTAAATATATCCCTATTCTTCACATACAAGAATATTAACTAAAACTCTTTTCTTTGAAATACTTATCTCTGCTTAATAAGCTTAAGACGCACCTTCCCCATAGTGTCGTTTCAAATTGTATCTTACCTAACTCTTCTAGGATTTCTAGAATTTGAAGCAAGTGTGATTTCGAGAATCTAGTATACATTAATCCAATAACCATAATCTTTATAGAATTTACAAAGCTTTTCCGTAACGTGCAAAGCTCACTTCGGAGCAATTTATTACATTATGATTTAAAAGGGTAACGTCGTAAAACGCATCACCGAAATTAGATTAATAGCTAGACGTTTTCGTAAGTAGTTTGTCGAAGAAAGCGTTTAGTAATGTGCATACTTTTATACCCGACAGTGTACGTATTGTATCTTCATTCGCAGGTAAATAAACCATGGGGATACGCATTTTTTTCTTCGCTTTTCGGTGAGATTTACGGATTAAAAGTCTTAAACAACGGGGCACCTTTACGAGCAGATATTCGACTGGATCGGGGCAATGACCGATTTTGGTACTCTTAAAATATTTGAGCATTAACGGAGATAACAGAATTTATTTACAAGCGTAACGACCGAAAACTTCGTAATAAAATTTCGTATGTTCCCGCAATATAAGGTGCTCAAAAATATAATTAGAACCTGTGCGCTTTCGAACCTGCTAAGGTACATTGATGGATTTTTACTCGTGCCGGATATACAATGTTTTTATTTTGTTTACGATATCACTACTGTTTATTGTTATTTTCATAGAATAAAGTCTTTAAGAAGGTGAGTGTGACGTGTTTTACTTAAGTACATGGCCATAAGAAGAGTTAAATTGCAATTGCTTTTTCAATTAAAGGACAAAAAATGGATTTCAAGTGGGCAAACTTTTGAAGAATTACTTTGAATCTATGCGTAAAATATCGCTGTAGAAAATTTCGCAAGGTGTCAGATCTTGTAATCCAGATAGCAAAGGTACTGGACTACCAATGCCAATCCAAGGGCCAGGGAAATTATTGTCCAGGTAATCGTACAAAGTGAAGATCTGTCCCGTCGCGCATAGAAATCATATTTTGTCGGAAATTTAGTGTCAGGTCATCCAAGAATTGTGGAAGCTGTTGTCGCAGAAAATCTAAATAATTTTCTGCATTTCCGCTTTATGCCAAAAATATGAATAGCTAGTTTTGACGTAACCTAGGCAGTCGTTCACCCAGTAAACCCCTCTAAACACTTAAATCAAAACAATGTTGACGATTTCAAGGCATCATCAAATGAAGATTGTCATAACTTCAGTGATGTTGATTATGAATAATAAAATGCCATCTTCGGTAAATAAACATTCGTCTGTCTACACAATGGAATCATAGGCGTTCAGATCGTGATTTAAATACTGATCACAGAACGCTTACCGAAGTGGACCGTCCTTATCTTTCAAATACTTGACTCTTGTGAGATGATATGGATGCTGTTGTTGCTTGATTTGTTCTTAATTCTCTCGCAACGCACGTGATACTTTTCCAAATCAATGACTTCATCTTCACAAAAACGGGGACCGCCATGGTTGTATTGCAACCGACCCGGTGAAAAAAATTCTGTTTTCTAAACACGGCAAACGACTCCATCGCGTGCAATCGCGCTACTTCAGCTGCGTTATTATTTCAAGCACCAAGAGCCAATCGTAATACTCACGATTTGAGTAGTTTTAGGTCATTATTATAATTTATCAATTTACTCCAACCAAGGTACCTACTGCTTGAGGAGATTAAACAACTTTATCAGTTCAAGCAGCTTTTCATAAACATTTCCCTTTAACTGCGTAACTCTTTTTTTCTTGCACTGCTTCTGTTCTAGCACGTTAAAACAGTTTGAAGCATATTTACTTAGTATTCACGTCTTCAGCACCAAACGATATATTTCAGATCGTAAAAGTAGGGAGCTCACACGGTGTACCTCACGCTGTGAAAATGGCAGAAAAGTTATGCGCGACTGTATATTTATTCACCGATACTTTTCATTAAGGTGGAAAACGATGTGATGAAGAGGGGAGTGGTAGTAGTCTAATAAACACATAAGACCTACTTAAAAAAAAAATGTTGAAGTGTAATAGCTCTTGGAGAGTAAGCTTGCATTAGCCCGTTTCATTGACGCCGCAAACTAAAAGAAAAGTATCGTTCCTGCCACCCGCTAAATCTGTTAAGTATCCTTGCTATTTTTGTCATTACGGACCTGCAATTTAATGAGTTCAAATTAAGTATAAATTCGACGTAATTTCTTGGTAGTGCCTCATGTATTACCATGTATTATTTAAAGAAATATTCTCTTAAATAAAGTAAAGGGCAAAAAATCAGATTTCAGAAAATGAAGTAACTATATCAGTGGCACCGTTATTTGGAAATTTCTTAAACGCTAGAACTTTATCTAAAGAAGTGAAGAACTATTTTGTTGCGATAATGTAGCCGCGTATTCAAACATTTTGTTGCCGGAACTAATAAACTGGGTGAATGTTCTTAAGAAATAGGAGTCATAAAGATTAGATAAAAAAAAAAAGATAAGGAATGTAATTGTTACATAATGTTTGTACGTATAATCTTAAGTTTATTGCAGGCTTGTTCGCAAAGTGGTTTTGTTGTCATCTATGGGTAAGTAACAACTTGTGGTCATTGTTTTTTTGTGTACCGCGTGGCTTACGGGAAAGAAGCTAGTTTTAACAAAAAAAATACTGAGACGATGAGTGTGCGAATACAGTGTAAGATATTTAAAACTTTATTATCCTTTACAGAAATGTTTCCTTTGCAAGTTTTACGCTGATGCTGTGCGATAGATAAATTTCTGAAGAAGAGCTGACAATATTGATCAAGAGCCTTGTTGCTTTGAGTAACTAAGATACTAACACTAGAACATGCGGAAATGCAGTTCATATCCAATAAATTATTAAAATCTTAAAACCGTCTTCAAAAGTATAAAATCTTCCTTTATAACAGCAGGTTTATTGGCCTATTTTTATTATTTTTTTTTAAAGGACTCAACTAAAATTGAAAAAGTAGCCAATTACAGTAACATCGAAGTGATTTTGTGATATCCAACTTCTCTCAAAAGTTATGTGTAAAAATTATTTTGTAGCTGTGATAAAATGTCGAGCCTGCGAGATGCAAATGGAAATTCCGTGTACCAAACGGATTCTGCAAACACTAACACTTGTTAGCAGTTATACACACTCGATGTCAACAAGTACACGAAACTATCGCACTTCGGCTACAATGCAAAATATCACTAATTATTTTTTTCTGTACGCTACGATTTTACTGATAATTTATTTTTATTGAAAGTTTTGCTTCTAACGAGGTATACATTGGTAATAGTTTAAATGCATTTTGCATTTCATTATACTTATCAACAAACATTACTTTTAGTTCTTATTTAGAATGGTAATAAATGGGCCGTAAACTTTTAATATTATACAGGCTGATTTATTTTCGACACTCACCATCGGAATCTCGCTTATTATTGGAGGTAATGGGTAGGTTTAAATTTGGCGAAATTGCTATCGTGTGTTTGTTATAGGTCCAAAGGGAGAATGGACCTGTGACATTCGAGAATTAAAAAAAAACGAACAATGCACAAAGCACCTTTTATATAAAGTTTTGCTGTTTTCTGATCATCATCAACTTCCCTATTTCTTATCGACGCTGTATAGGGTGAACGATAATAATCGTTTAAAATCTTAAAATGCCTTCTTCGTCAATTAAAGCGTAATATCGAAAAACCTTGTTAGCATTAGCAGTTATAAATCGTTGAAATCAGTTGAGAAAATCTTTCCGATAGCGTCCAAATCCAATATGGCGCCGATAAGAAATATAAGCTGACAGAATAGTCAGCGAAACGTCAAGTTAAATATCGACTACACGACATCACCCGAAAGACATTTCTACAAAGAAAATTGGTGATGGCTAGAAGGAACGGAAACGTAATATAAAAGTTTTTGATATACCATTAGATAGAAGATAGTAAGTTGCAAGTCCATTTTCCCTTCGGGTCCATAGCAAATACAACACTTAGGAACTTTGCCAAATTCGTGTCTACCCTCTATCTCCAATAATAAGTGAGATCCCCGTGGTAAGGGTTAAAAATGAATCAGTCTGTATAACGTGTGAATAACGATATTATGTTGTCATAGGAAAGTTTTAAAAAATATTTTGCCTTAATGCATTTCTGCCGAGATCAATCGCTTTATGTTGCAAGGCTGAATGTTGGGAATTATTATTATAATCCCAGCTTAATTATCAGCGGAAACTCTTTGGTAACCTATGTGGACAGCCAATTAAATACTATTCAGTTCACTAGTTAATTCGCAGTTACCTTAAATACCGATTTGATTATTAACGTATCCATCAAAATTTGCAAGTTCAAATTAGTATGTTTCATATTACTTTAAATGCAATGGTTTTGCACGCTACAGCAGATATAATTACGATTGACTACTTAGACAGATTTATATCAAATATTAATGGCAGGAAATAACAAATTAAATGTCTAGAAAGAACCCAAGCGAGTATATTCAAGCAAATAAGAAAGGAAAACCTAAAATCAACGCAATGGGTGGTCTAATGAGCAAAATAGTCTTGTCAGATCTTTTGTCAAGTTCCACAAGGTTCGTAGCTTATCTCGGAATTGGATTCGTTAGTGTACAGGATTGCATCAGCATTGTTCAGCGATTTTACAGCACACACCATGTCCAAAGGTATTGACAGAACCTCGTCAGACTGTTGGTACACTTAAGTCAACTTAATTTACATAAGTCGAAAATTCAGTTGTCGATAAGTTTACAAGCTATGTCGGTATTGACAGAATGCTTTGCGATTACTTTATAAATTTTTTTGAAAAAATTCAAAGAAAGGAACATCGTCCAATAAATGAATTAATATATGTGTTAGTAGCAGTAATTTAAATGAACTTCTGTAAACACGATAAGATAATTCCAATTATTCTAAAACTAGGACTGTTTATTAACAAGACGATTAATCGGTATAATTTTACAAAACTACTTAATTATTTGTCAACACTACGGATATTAATAAAAATTTACGATTGTGTTGGCATAACTATGCTCTTCCCGTACCATTTACCAAAAAATTTTCCAAGACCTTTTGGCTTCTTTACTTTTTAAGAAAGTACAACTTGCACGCCTATAGATTTTATTATAAGTGAGATATGTACGTATTTTCGTATAGTATTGACCTAGTGCGTATATGTCTATCAACAAAAAAGGTTTAGGGTCAATAGGTTAATTCATTTCATTTATCGACGAATATATGTACATAAATACTGTTCGGTTTTCTGTGGGAACTGTTTACACAAAAATTATTCCTTCAGCACACACAAAAGGCTTAAGGTGAGTATGTATCCTAACATGTATTCGTTCCGTGTGCATACATAAACATTTGTAAATCGTTGCTATGTCGATGTACTACTACTCGGGTATTATTTTATAACCAATAGTTTCAAAGAAGTGCGATGACATCTTCAACAATTAATATTGATGTTAATTACGGCATACTTATGGCAAATATCGACATTCTGTGACATATGATATATTGATTACCTTCCCATATAACTTTTCTGTTTGTATCATGCGAAGTAATGTGCTTGGCAGGTAGTTGATAGGTTTAATTATGACTTTGGCTTCTACATAAATTGGATTCGGCCCTTGAAACGTTTGAAAAGATGCCTTTTTATGTATATGAAAGCGCTTTTAGGTTGGTTAACTTCGCGATTAACGATAAAATACACTACACATTATGTAAAAGAGGTCATTTCTATGAAGCGAAAATGTGACGCCTGCCTTCCCAAATATCTTTTCAAAGCCTCTAGTCTTTTCTAGTAAAACAAATCAAATTAAAAAGCTTGAAAACTCGACGTATACACCTAAATTTTGTGAAGTTATGACGGAGATTTGCCGGCGCAATCTTAATTTTGCAATAGATCTTGGGAGGCAACGTTTAGTTTAAATTATACGGTTACTGGATACACAAAGTTCACAATCAACGCCCCCAAAAATTAAATGTTTAGGCTGATGTTTTGAATGGTAACAGATGAAATCTATTCGCACCTCATAAATATGCAAATTATCACCACTTTAATGAAAGATGAGCCGTTACCAGCTACTTGCTAGATCTCGGGATCTTAGTCCGTTGGATTATTTCTTGTCTAAAATCTAACCGCGAAGTGTGAAAAAACACAATTATTGTCAAGAAGTAGGCGATCACCTGTCATCTGATATATTATTTATTTGTTCACACATTGTACTGTAATATTCTTCCACAATCTAAAAGCTGTCTGCGGGCCGTTCTCTCTCCGATTTTTTGTTTTTTGCCGCCAGTCCCGGATTTGTTTTTCTGCAAAATCTTGTTCTACCATATCTTCCTATTTCATTCTTGGTTTATCCCTGTTCCTTTTGCCTTCAGGAAATTTTCCTGCTATTACCTTTTTCCTCCATGGATTTTTTTTTCCTCCATTCGCTGTAAGTGTTCTAGCCAGCCTCCCAGCCTTTGGTAATGCTATGCACCGTCCTATATTAACTGTTAACGTAACATAACTGTACTTCATCGAACAAGTTCTACAAAATCTCCTTAAAGACAAACACTCACGCATGAGTTCTTGCATAATTATCGAAAGTTGTTTATATAAGGTTATGAATTACTACGAAATGACAAATTCAAATATGGTCATGAAATTTTCGAAACTAAACTCCGCATGGATTATCCGAATATAAATTTCATACACCTGTTAATATTAATCTGTGTATTTTTTTAATTATTGCATACTGCTAGGCTCGTAATGTTGTTAATTCGTCACGAAAGGTCTCTGTTGGCCTTTAGTTATTCGTACATCGAGGAAAGATTGTAAATCGCGTATCGTGAACACCGTATACATGTTTTCTAATTTAATGGTACTTGAGCTTGGATAAATACCGGGTTTGAATAAATTAACGTGATGTGTGACAACACACATTAGCTTTGAAGTCTCTTTTCTCCTTTGTTGAGCATTTCCTTTTTCGTATATGAGTAACGGGATCGAAAAATTTGATTGGGTATTTTCAACATGAAAGACTCTTGACAGGGCATCACCTTTTTTAAAGTCATTTATGTATAAGAGACGAGAGACATATGCCGATAAAGTGAAAGATGTGCATTCAAAGGAATATACAACCGACAGGGCATAGTAATTAAAATAATTGATTGACACCTAAATGTTTGGAAATAACCCTAAACGTACAAAATAATTTTTAAAGCTTGAGCTAATTAAAATTGAAAGTATATTGCGGCTTCATTTAGCAAATGATAATTTTTTCGTCGAAGAAGGTATTGTGGAAGTAACATCAGTGACCAGTAGGTAGTGATAAAACCCAGACGAGGGTCATTCTTTGTTGCTTAATAACATCACGTTACGTTTAGCTGACGATGCATAAACGTAAAGAAAAATAACTCACAACGGTAATTGCTTAGTTGCTTAGGATTTATTTAATCTTAATTTTTGGTTGCTGTAAAAAGATAATTCAGACATTTAGCGACGTTATTTAAACTTGCTGTGGTAAACAGCAAGCAAGCCTTTAATAAATCTGGACCCGTTGCTTTTTTTACTTTGTAATATAAGGGCATACGTTCTTGCACAATATGTCAAGAGTAACGAAAGTGGCTGTACAGAAATAACCGGCGAAATGAAGCTTATTCTTAGAACAAAGTGGTACTAATTTTAAAGTAAGTCAAGCCCAGAGGTAGTGGAATAATTTATTCCTGCAGACATTGCTCACTGTACCAGTTTAGTTATATTGGAAACGTGGCTGTATGCATCCTGTCATAATTTACAAGCAAGAAGAAAAAATATTATAAAATATGCGGCGCGGCACCTCCGAAAGTACTCTTTCGGAATAAACATTTTAAAAATTTGTCCGCCAGGATTTATTTCATGGCCTTGGAGATATTTCTGTACCGAATTTATGTAATCCAAGGCACACGCAATTATGCTTTAACTTTAAATACGACTTTCGAAGGAGTAATTCATCTGCGAGCAAATATAAAAATTAAATTAATTTGGCCTGCGGAAATGAACATGCAAATATCGAAAGAACACTATGACAAACCTAAACGATGCGAACAGACGAACCGCGTATGCGTTTTCTTAAAGGTCATGCACGGTTCATGCAGACCGCGCTAAAATAAACTACGAGGTCTGCTCAAATCATATTAGACCAACACAAATTTGTGTACGGACAACATAAACAATTAATTTTTGATATTGCCTTTATATATTAAAATACACATGAAATTAACAATATGTAGTAGGATGTGATTTTTTTTTCTTCTTTCTTCCTTGCACTGTAGCAGCTCTGGCTATGGTGCAATCACCTCGCCTCCCTAGGTTTGACTATGCAAGCAGCAAATCTATTGCCGGGATCCCCGTCACCTTTAGGGCCTTGTTTTCAATACAGATCATCTTCTCGACTTCTTCTTGTGTCACCTTCTCCGGGGGAATGGGGCAAGCTCCTTATATTTTTTCCACCGCCTCTCTGATCTTTCTTTTTTAAAGTTTTTTATAAAGAAACGCCGAGTGATACCAATAGATGCGACCTGAATTGAACTTGCAAATCCAAAATTACTGACAGCAATATTTGTGCGCATGCCCCAAAGTAACATTTTGTGCAATTCTTTTAGGTTAATCGATTAGAGCCTCATGAAAGTTGTGCATTTTCTTGTGCAAGTTCTTTGTAGAAAATTGTTCGCTACCTAACAAAGAATTATATAGCATTATAGAGAAGGAAAATAGTTCGCTAGAGGTAAATGTACAGTCGAAGCAACGAGATTGAATCTTGTTCATTTTGACCAAAATACTGATTTGCTCAGATAACGTATTTGGACGTTGCATGCAAATAATTATGTTTTTCAGATCCCTCTTCTTTTTTTCGTAATTTCAGCATTATTTTCCAATCGTTTGGACCCGGCTACCTACATCTTGGCTGAAAGGGGTTGTCCTGAAATATTTCCCTGTGTTGTGGTGACGAGGTGTACAATATTAAAGTTTGCCTTAATCTCAAGAAACTTTAGGTGGTGCATGTAAAGTGTTTCGTAGCTTCAGTGTGCCAATGGTGACTTAAAACTCGAACGTACAGCGTCTAACTCTGTTTAGTCAGGCATTGTTGGACCATCGAGCTGTTACCTTGCAATACACATGAGCAATCGGCGACCTGGGGCCTGTATCCGACCCGCCACTGTATAATTATTATTGAATTATTAAAACGTGAAAGATCAGCTCTAGTTTTCGCTACCGGTTATTACTATGTCGTGGTTATTGTTATTAAAACTAGTGACTTTTACAAGCACGGTCTACGTACATACATGGGACTACAGATCCATTATCCATTTTATGATTGCAAAATTATTTTTTGTCTCTTTCCCCTTCATAAATAAAAATTGCATGTTTACGGGGATTTTTTTAATACAATTGAAAACTATGGTCTCGACGGAAATTTTTGTATGCTGATATTGCGTCTGCTATTGACGTTATTATGTTCTATGCAAAAATATGTACAATACCTGAATCAGCAAGTAGTGTAGTGGGTTATATGTTCACACTGCACAGCGCTTATTTAATCTTTTATAGACAGTATTTATTCCGTGTGGCCTTATATTTGGCTATTTATATTTGGAAAGTATTTTGGCTCCACCTGCTGCAGCTGATTAGAATGGAAAATTAAAGCTGTATTTTAGCATGCATTGGAGTATTATGAAATATGTACGCAAACAGAAGCTATGTCTGGCTTGCTTGTAACAACCATGCCAATTCAGATATAAAAAGTACAGATTTGTTTATGAACAATTTAACACTTACAGCTTCTACGTAAAACTCATTTTATTTTCTGTAATTCCAGATCACAAGAGCTTAATAAATTCTATACAATCCCTGGTTTCCTTTTAAAGTGATTAACAAATATATAAAATTCTTCCCGATCACTTTAATTTGTTGTACTTGCTAAGCCAACATGTGTTCTTTGCAAGGCCCCGTTAACCGTGTTATGTTATATCTGTGTCAATTAGCAGTTAATATTCTACACAGTTCACGCATAGTTCATGTTGTCTGACACTTAATAACTTGTCCAACATCTATCTTCTTACGTATATGGCGTTCAGGACAAACATTTAATAAAAAATGACTGCAATTATGTTGAGACATAACTATAACGCAACGTTATTGTTGATACTTTTATTCATACGAGAACTTTTATTATCCTTACTACCAAATTAGGCACACTCTAGTTATCGTTAATAGCTCAATAATATGTTATTCATAAATATATGTCAGCGTTTGAAACAGGATTTTAATTAATTCAAATTTAAGTCATAGATTTTATACTTACGGTTACATAGTGCAGAGTGACGATGTCTGTCATAGCGTTAATGTATCAACCAGGTCAAGTAACAGACGTGATTTTACAAGGAAAATGCAATAACGAGAAATATTCACTCGTTCTAAGTTAAATAACAAATTATAAGATCAGAGTTATTCGTAACAAGTATGGTGATAAACAACGAACACAAGATAGTTACAAATGTCGTTTCCTGTTTCATTATCATACTTTGCTCATTATGCGTTTGTCTATATCTGAAATTTTCAACATTTTCGCGTTTGTAACATCCAGCAAAAAATTGATCTTATACGCTAGAAATTGTGATTTCTTCTTCTACAAACTAAATTCTGAAATAATACAGTGTCGCAATTATATTATTTACGTTAATCTGCGTGTTTGCATACGCGGTTGTGATAAAAAGAAAACATCTTCTAAAAAATTCTAGCTGGTGTTTATTTGCCAAAAAATAATTGTATGTAAATATCGGGTGTAATCCGTGTTTAGATTGCCATTATTCAGTGTAGCGCTATAAAAGATAAGGTAACCGCATTCATCCGATGTGCTGGTTTAGGTAGGTCTTGCGTGATGGTGAATTTTTTAGTTTCCTGTTAATTTATTTTTATATTGTTGTTAATTATCATGTTTGTCGTCAATAAATGCGTTCTGGAAGTTAGTACATATACAGTACGTTCGAATGCCTTATAGTCAGTCGATGATAACTTGATAACCGAACTCGTGCGCTGGTGCCAAACTCCTTCTTCCCATATCCGAATATTACCGACTACTACAAGCGGACAATGGACAACGAATGTACAGATTAAGTCACGAAAGTCTCTAGTTACCATCTATAACATAAAATCCAAGAAAGAAACTATACCTGCTGTTCCTTCCTTCAGATTTCAATGCTATTGAACTGATATGGGCATATGCGAAAGGGTATTATAATAGACATATTAGTCGAGATGGTTATAGCGATAGACAAGTGTTAGATATGTGGCAAGAAATTTTGGATCGCTGTACACCAGACATCTGGCAAAATTGCGTAAACCATTCAGACAAAATAATTAAAGAGTGGCATGAACGTGAAGCAAACGTGGAAGACTCTTGTTCTGAGGGTTAATTGTGGATCAGAAGACGAGAGTGAAGACACATTAAATATATTTTTAATTGCCCCATCTTATTTTTTCTACGTACATTACGTACATTAGACTAAACACTTTTATGTTTCTTGTTTGAATATTTTCTAGATTTTGATTTAAAAATAAGTTTTTTTTTTCATACGAGAAGTATATTATTAAAGTGATAAATAATTTTGTAGTCATTACTCTGCTGTTTGTAGCTGAAATATGTTGCTGGCGCCAGCTGTATTGTTTCGTATCTTATGGAGTTTACATAAAGAGGAAGAGGCCCTACACAGCATGATATTGTTACGTACGGTAGTTTGTAAATAGTGTTGGATTTAATTTATCTAGTTTGCTATTTTTAAGTTTGAGAATGATTATTTTATATTGAATGTTGACAGACGTTAAGTGTAGAATAAATCCATTTTATATCGAGTATATCGCCTGAGTTGTTTGTCTTTGAGCCCTCGAAGAAGTTTGGAGGAGTTGAAGACCTCCAAAGTCAGTATCCTGAGGTCGGCAAGGCGCTGTACCTATCGGAAAATGAACGATATTTGTTCTATTTGGTGACCAAAGAGACTTCAATGGG
>LR737380.1:40083354-40121744 GCA_902655005.2 Marronus borbonicus | reverse complement strand
GTAGAATAAATCCATTTTATATTGAGTATATCGCCTGAGTTGTTTGTATTTGAGCCCTGACAACGTTTTTAAAGGCAGAAAAACGTTACAATATGATATGCTATCGTATGTACTAGGTGAAATTGTTCCATTTATTTGTCACACCAAGTTTGAGAAAACCATCTCGATTTCCTCCGGTTAGAGGTGCCAACAAACATTATCCGGATCCAGATCAAAAATCATACACTCACATAAGTAGACAGCTCCATCTATGCACTATCCAAACGAGATCGGAATTTAGAGACTAGTTACCATCCTATTTCATTACTGGATCTATAGTTTGCCGCGGCGTTTTACCATTCATTAGATAATTTACAACGTACACACTGGTAAATCTGGAATTATGTAATTGTTGACGTGTACAAAGCATTATAATGAAATGATTGAGCACATGTAAAGGGAACCCTTTAACGAAATCATTTGAATATGATGTCTATTTACATTTACGTATACATATTACATATGTGTATGTACATATGTAATCAAAACGTATGTTAGAATTGATGTTAGCACGTCAGGTGCGATTTTAAACATAGTTATGTTAAGAGAAATAAATACAGATACTACGTCTTCAGATCCGTAGATGTAGTAACGGATGATGGTGTCAACTGATTCAGATAAGCAATGTTGATGCATATAAATAATCGTGGACAAATAATGACGTTATAGTTAGCTAGATTCCTATTCCAAATTTATACATTTGGTATCCGTTGTTTTGCCACTTCGGTAAAGTTTTCAAAACAATTTTCATCCAAGTATTAATTACATATTGTAGCGTAGGAATGCTTATATGCGATGTCTTGCGTAATGGTTTATTGAAGTTTGTGTTATTGCTTGGAATTATGGTGATTCTAGAGCAATGAGGCGCTGACAGATGATTTCCGTTATACTCTCTGCATATCAACCCTTTAACCTTCAGATCAAATGTTAATTATCAAATAGATAAGCACGAAAATATTTGTAAAAAAAAGCGTTACGGCTTACATTTTCAGCGTGCCTCCCAAACACATTAAAGCCGTTGATATGGTGCGTTCGTTGCGAATTAATATATTATTAATATTGTTATCTTTAATACCGCACGAGTTGTCCGGTATACTATGTTGTACATATTTGGCGATGTTATCGCATCTAAAAATATGTTATTTTGACATTTGTAACAACAAGAAAGAGGATACTTTCTTGATGCATGTTTGTAAAATGATATAATTGACCTGTACAATACTTACTGTTAATAAACGATAACATTTTCTGTATAAATCTCCATTAAAACTTGATAAGGAGAAACGATGTTAATATTAGCTGCCCTAGTCTTAAAGAAGGAGAATTAGTTTTTAGATTTTAGAACCATTCAACAGGTTAAGCTTGTATGCTTTCAAACATCGTTTATCACATGTCCACGGCGTTAGATGTTTGGAGGCAGTACTTAATTTGTTTGATGTTTCGCACCGATGTATTTTTAACTTGTATCGTGGGAAATATTACGGTAGTAGATATGCTAATATTTGCTAAGTTTCTAAGTTTTAAACAGGTAGGTGTTTGTCGAAACGTTATACAATATTTTGTCAATCAACAAACATTTGGCCAAGAATTATCTGTACTCTATTTGTTAAAATCCTTTATTTAGTTTTCAGGCGTTATTGTAGTTTCACAAGATCTTTGCTGGAGGATCATAATTTGCATGGTTATTTCCCGGTACACAATTTTTCTTGGTTTATAAAAAAGCATTTCGTTTTCTGTCTTTATGCTTCTTTATGCTCTTGACTTTATCACGGAATTTTAAACCATCGTTTGCAGATTTTTCTAACATTCTCTTCTTTTAAGCTTTACTTACCATGAACCATCGGCTTCTTCGTAACTCGAAAGAGAGATGGTTTGTTCTTTTCTCTCTGAAACATATTTTCCAGTAGTAGCAAAGATTGGCGAAATTACTGAAGGATTCAGTAATCTTTCAGTAATGTCACCAATCCTTAAGTTAAATGTACATTTGCAGCAAGTTCAAGTATCTATTTTTGGTGTCGGTCGTAGGAATTTATGCAAATAATATTTTATTAAATCGTTGTATCGCTAGAATTTATAGAGATTAGATTCTATACTCAAAGTAGAAGTTTGCCCAAATATTTTCACGAATTTATGGTACGTCGGGGTAGATCACTGTACTTTATTCGCATTACACGAACTTCGCACAAAATTCGATCTGTCTGAGTGTATGTGCAATACAAGCTGATGCAAGAGAAAGTGACGAGTTAGCATTATATGTGTATGTGCTGCAGCAATTTTAACAACTAATTCCTATTTTATGGCTTTCTGCATTTTTCGTCGATAGCAGGAGAAAGCTTTCAGCTTACATAACGTACGATTTATCGTCCATTTCGAAACGTGTACAGATTATTAGGATCCGTAAGCTTGTTAGCAGGTTGTATAGAGCTTATGCATGTATAACCTTTACGTTTCGTAAAAATATTTAAAATCGCGGTGGCGCTATTTTTAATTCGTTTTTAAATAAATTCAAGGTTAGGTTGGTTAATTTAATTATGATGAATGAATGACCTACTGATAAAGTAACTTTGGGATCGTATGTTTTGTCGAGTAGGTCACGGAAGTATGACATGTACAAGTATATAAATTATTACTTTATATAAAAATAACGATTAGATAATATTTCAGGCTTAAACAAAGCGATATCTCTTGATTTACGGTTTATGGTCGTAAACTTTTCCTAATTGTTAAAGCAATAACAATAATAACTCAATTTAATTTTTTTTGTGATTAGCGATATATGACAGAAATGTGCGGTAATTACCGTTTTGTACATACGGCCCGCTGTATTTTTATTGGGTGCACCTAGGTAGTTACGTAAAAACAATATATTTTTTGTGGAATAGTAGATTTACCTCTAGAGTATAGTAAATTTTCATGTCGAACACGATAATTTACATTGTATTCCGCGCTACAGATGTATAAAATAGGTGATGCATTGCACACGTTTTTGTTTTCTTTCGTTCGACCATAAAAATCGAAACAAACTATTTAAATTTGGCTATTCAAACTAGGGCATATTGATCTTTATTAATTAATTACCAATTATCTCAATTTTTTCTCGGTGCTCTAAGGAATTTATTTCAAATTTCAACGTTTCCCGTTAAATTAAATCACTATACTCACTGCATTATTGTGTAGATTTTGTATAAAATTTTAATGTGATAATGTCGAATTCGAAAATATCTGAATTCGAACAATCACTTCGAATTCCCAAGCGCGGGTTAACTTTGCGTGTATCTTATTTTCTATGATCGTGGAGCGTTTTACTGAAAATCATCAAGTTGATATTCTTCACATCCTGCATGAATGCTGATAAATTGGTAATAATAATATAGAAGTAATATTTATTGAAAACCCAAATTTCTGATATTAGTATCTAATGCTGCAAAGACTAGATAGTCGATAAGTTAAACAATATACTCTATACACATCGAAAACGAACATAAAAGAATAGGCGAAATAAAATAGAGCGCCCGAGGTTTCGTTTGCTTTTTCATTCATTGTGTTTAATTTCATCTTATTAAAAGTTGAAAAAGTAAACAAGTCTTTAATGTTTAGTTTTAGCACTAATCAACGGTTTTAAGCGGAGGGGTAAATAAAATAAATTAGTTTAATGTGTATTTATTTCGTGGTAACGGTTTCTATGTAAACATCCTGCCAGACAATACGTTTGGTTTTCCTCAAAATAGGTTTTACTACACGTTAGGATAAAATGATCGCGATTTGTTACTGTTCGATGCGTACAAAATCGATTAGCGAAATTTACGTATAACCTGTCTTGAAGTATTGCTCTCATGCAGATTGCTGGATTTTCAATTGAAGTGATTATGTTGGTATTCTGTACAGCTGATTTTCTATAAGTGACAAGTGTAAGATTTCGAAAGGCAAAAGCAATGTGAGGAGGGAAAACATTAGCTAATGGACATGTTTCTGCCTGCCATCTCGAGTTCAGCAGTTCAAGAATTACCCGAAAGGTGGTACTTGGCATCTCTTTGGTTTCTGCACATGTTTTTCCATTCAAGAAAAGACATCGAATATTTTTTCCATGATGTCACAAATATATCAACTCGCTCATTTTTAACTACTTGATGAATCTTTTCGAATTTTTGATAGACATCGACCAAAGAATAGTGTCCACCATCCTCGTATATGCAGATCAGTATAAACCAATAAAACACAGGCTCCGGCTACCTTACAAATCGTAATTTTCTTATTATGTCTCGCTATTTAACCGGTTATTGATAAGCAATATTAAATACTAGAATCGAATTCACAGCAACATGAAAGCCGTTCATTCAAACGTTGCAATTCTCACTACTAAAATTCGACGCATTTACTTTTTGATGTAGTCTATATTCAAGGGACACAAGATAAATATATCATAAAATCCCCCTGTTGTATTTGAATTTTAAAGGAATTTTGCTCTTGACACGGCCAATGTAAACATCTCACAATAATTGAAACCAAATGCTTTATCTTCGTATTTATACGAAGAATGTCCGGTTCTTTGGTGTCGCTATGTGTCAATGATTCATGTTCTCTTAACGTACCGCTCTGCTTTGCTATAAATTTCAGCATTACGCTTCGCAGAATCAATCCAGTTTTTCTTCGCTTTACACTGTATAATGGGAAAGAAACCTGTTACTAGCGCATATCCTCCGCCACGCTGAGCGTTTTTTGCATTCATGCATTTATTTATAGGATCTTTCTACATCCTTAGCGCGTTGATTGCTGCTATGCAAGACAGGAGTATTATTCACAGGATCGTTTCAAGACGTTTTACGACATCGCATTTCATTTTGGGTGAGCTAATATCGGGAAAAATGTAGGCTGATAATTGCTTTATTTGTTCCAGCAGCTTTTCGTTGAAATAAACCAAGAAATATTTCCGATTTTGCAGAAAGTCCTACTCAAATCCGGCAAAAACACCAGTTGCATAACTTTCTATACGTGATAATTGTATTTCATTTCTGCGTAATCTCTTAGATAAAATACGACTCCTTCGGTATTGTCCTCGTTAAGTTTCGTAATTATCATGTAACGAAAAATGGGAACTCGTTCGTGATTTATTAAACGAGGCCTTAGGATTGGCTTGCAATTTTCTCGAATACCGGTAATGATTAAATTGCAAGGCACGTGAAACCGGAAACGCGACGACACTCGAAGTGGGGGTATAACTTCCGACAATTACTTACAATTTACAATTACACGTTGACTAATTGCGCGAACATAAGGTTCTTGTACGTTTGCGTGACAAATCCCACTGGCTAATTTTCACGTTCAGAACGTATTCGGAATGCCAAATTTCAAATATTGTAAACAACTTTGGTTGGAGTTCGTCTGTATATTTGAATATGTTAAGCCATCATCAATAAAAATAGGGGACTTTCGAAACATTTTAAGAAGCAGTAATCTTCAATTACTAAAAACTGGTTACTATTTTTCTGGTTAGATTCAATACACAGCATACTATGCCAATATAATTTATTCATAATGAATCAAAATGCATGCACAAATCTGTGCGCGAACGAATGCGATGCATTGCCTGCTGGTTTTCGAAGAAATATCAAAGTAACTGCTCGCTCAATGTGGACGGCGTGTTTGGTGAGTTTGTTGACTTGGACATTGTATAAATACATAGAAGGAAGTTACAATTTTCTGATAACATAATATGATAAAGTATTTTTTATCTTTTTGTATATACAATGTTATCGACAACTAGCGAACTGGAACCTACTTTGTTATTTTAAATAAAGCATCCTGTATATTATTTTCTCCGAATTCTCCAAATAAAAATAAACCTTTGGTATCAAAGGCCATTCTGCAGTCCACTAGTATAAGTACCATTATTATTACTTAGTTATATCCGTTCACAATCTTCCCTATTTATAATATGGTTACAGTTTTCAACAAGATTTGAAACTATTTTATTCTGGAATGATTATTAGGATTTTTAGAGCTAAGAATGATCAGATGGCTTGAACGTAAAAAGAAATCAGATTGAAATAGTACAATCAACATCAAAAGGATCTAAAGGATCAATATATTTAGATGTTAGACACTTTAAGTCCTGCAGAACTGTAAACTTTCTCGCCCTCTAAGAATCTCAGAGTTGCTTATGCTGTCGTAACGTAAGACTAATAAACACCCATTATCGCCCACGTCTCTAAATAGAACATCTATGTAGTTTCGCTTTATAAATATTGCACGCATTAGGCAAGTCTAACGAAACGTCTCGAACTACAAATTAAACGCGAAGGTTTTCGCGTATTAATGAAATTTCAAATTTGTGCTGTAAAGGCTGCTAGGATAGGTCTCCAATTACATGCAGGTCTGCTGACTCTATATAATTAAATTGAAACTTTACGTTCTACAAACTTTGCGTACACCAAGAACAATATTTTTGTGTAAAATATACATTATCTTAAACCGTTACATGAACATCCACGATATTTATCTGAAATTATCTACGCCTAGGGATGCCTGGCTTTGTTTCTTAATATTATGTATCCACTTCCCGGCTTGGCAATGTAGTTCTTGCAAAATTTAAGGAATATAAAGTAACTAAGAAACGGCGTGAAGAACTATAAAACGGTCGGTATCTCCGTGTTTGTATTATTTAGGTTCATTCTTATTTGAATGATTCAGAGAGAGTTTCGACTTCATTTCTAATATACTAATTGTTTTAGGGAAGGGATGTTTAAGAAGGATTAAAAAAAATGTATCTTTGAGAGTGATTAAAGGAAATTTGTTTCCTGAATATAATTATCTTGACTAGATTTAGTTTCTAGGATACGGAAAATCGAAGAAATTAGCATTGGCAGTGGTAATGGATATACTCTTAGTGTTGCTCACAATAACAATGTTATGAAACAAAATCAAATTCATTATTGCGTAATTTTTCGGGCTAATGTGCTGGAATGTCAATACAATACACACATAATCAGCAGAAATAGAAACTCCTTAGTATAATTACCATACAGCTATAAAACGGAGTTTACATCACGCTAATTGGATTGTCCTGGTAACGCATCTATACACATGTATAAGTTATGTTTAAAAAAAAAACAATTTGCGCTTATTTCAAGGCTTCTAGAACCAAATAGTAGTATTACGAGCAAACAGAACAATGGAATATTACCTTTGATTAGGATTTTATTATTTAATACTTCCGTTTATTAGTGTTAAAACGTAATTTTGTTGTAAAACCAGGCGGTTAACCGCCAGTTGATATTTGTTACGCACTAGATATAAAAATAAATGTATTCATTTATCAATTTTAGATGTCGAGTCTGCTAATAATTATAGCTCACTTTGTGCCACAAATCTTAAAATGTTTATTATTGTTTGTATTTAAACAAAGACTCTTTACAACATGGTGAATTATGTACTTAATGCAATCGGAATGTTTAATATTTAGTCCTTCTGAAATGGCACTATGTGGAGGGGGATCCCTCAGAAACCGAGCATACACTTAAATTTGCATTGAAAGAAAATACCATTAGAATTACGTGGTTTATTGTATGTTAGATGAATTAATTCTGATTTAGATACCCGAAACAAGTTTAATCCAACCTAAACTTCGCATTGAAATAAACCATGCTATAGCCACAATTCGTATTTTCAGGCATAAAGATATAAAAAAGGCACAATAAATGTCAAGAAAGGCACAGCAAACAATTTGAAAAAGCAACGCTCACCGAAATATATTGCTTAACGTTTACTGAGCACCCTCTACATGCTTGAACAATTATTAATCATATCTCTCGTAGTTGACATAATGAAATTATTTTACATTACATACAACTTTTCAATAGGTACGTTCTTATAATGATATTTCAATTTGTCTTTATATGGACCTATCATGACCCATTAAGTCCATAGTAAATAGTATTAACAGTTGCACTGCACGAATATCGAAGCAGCGGTGATTCTTAACAATTACAATTGGTCGCTCACGAATTCGGGACAATGACTAAGTAATTCGTTTGGCCCATTTCTAAGTGTATACGTCACGAATAACAACGATATGCATGTATTTATGAAAGAAGCGGATTGCGTAAATTTTATTCAACGCAGAAGCCAGCAAATTGTTTATCTTTAGTAGAAGTTTCAAGTCGGAAGAGACGTAGGCACAAAACCTTGTCATTCTTACGATGCATCATATTCACCTGCATAAGCTATGCTACATACCTACTTAAATTAGTCGATATTCTATAAAAATTAGTATTTAATTATCTGCTTCCATGTGGCTTGTTTACGGAAGCAATAGGTGTGCATTTTTTGCCTCAACCATAGAATGCACAGTTGAGCGGCACAAAACGCGCTTTTTAATTAGGTTGAGTAAAATCGCTCGAACCGATTTACAAAGCTGTAGGAACATCCTTTTCAACGCGACTGGTGAATTTAAACACGACCTTGAACAATTCAAGTCTAAAAGCGAGACAAAAGCCCACATGTCAATTTTGGTTCGATCTTCAATTATTCTTATTAGTTTAGCACTTGTGCTGGTCATTGTGCAGAAGCTATCGAATAGAATTTTTGAGTGAGCCGAGCAATTGTGGCAAATGACATTCTAAAGTAACTTTTAAAGTCATACAGAAATGTATTAAATTCGAATACGAGGTATGTTTAAACACTCGCAAACGTCAAAATGCTAGTGTCTTTTACACAGTGTCTCGGACTCAATGTTACAAGCGATATCTTCCTTATTTGTAGAGATCGGGCAAGATGCACG
Source organism: Marronus borbonicus (assembly GCA_902655005.2). Classification (NCBI taxonomy): domain Eukaryota; kingdom Metazoa; phylum Arthropoda; class Insecta; order Coleoptera; family Scarabaeidae; genus Marronus; species Marronus borbonicus. The sequence continues at coordinate 40,112,929 of LR737380.1, read as the reverse complement.
GAGAATCTTAAGTTTCAAATTGTTTAAGTTTGTAGGCAAAGTAGAATGCAAAAGAAGTTTAGTGGGTTTAAGTTTGGCCCATTGAGTAGGACTGTTGGCACCAATCCATCTATTGCGATATACGTCACTGAAATACTCTACAACCGTCAGTTATGACTATAGATGAGCAAGGCACGTGGAATTATTACTTTTTTGCAGCGACTAGACAGACTCGCGTCTATTCGTCTCATAAGAAAGGGTTCGTGTTGCCTACTGGTTTGCCCGAAACACGAGTTTGTCATTTCTAGTGAAGCGCCATCCTGTTGCCACGACAAATCATTGCGCTCTACTAATACCTGAATAATTGTAAATTGGTATACATCTCTGATGTTGGTAACTCTGCGGAATATCCGCTCTTTTTCAACGTTCGAGATTAGTGCACACGCATTCTATAATTTACACAAATTTAAAGAAATCGTTCATTTAAGTCAGCGATCAATGGGTTAAGCAGGGAATTTTCCTGCTAAGAGGATTTTCGGTGGTGTATTTATAAATTTGAGCACAGTTCGCCTTAGTTGGTCTCTATGACCGTTTCCCTTGTCTATAATTGTATGCGTTTGTACTATTTCAATTCGTAGTTATTAGCATCATTCGTCTCACCTTATTCGACCTTCTGCGATAGCATCTCCACTGTCGTCTCGATTTGTAAACATTACGTGCTTCCTTACATTCATTCCACTTCCCACGATGATGATACGTTTAGTGAAGTTCTGTTGACTAATTATCCGATCGACGCATTACCATTATAAGAAAAAGCTTACTACTATATCCTTGTAAAGGGTGATAAGACTGAATTTTTGTTTTTAAATGATGACACACTGGTTTAAAACAAGAGATATTTGTGATATAAACAGGAAACATCGTCAACAAACAATCTGTCGGGCGGTTTTATTTAGTACTGAGTAACGTAATTTCATGAAATATCTTTTAAGTGATGTAAATATGACCCAGTTTTGACTTATAATGCTTCTGCATATCGAGTCATGGAAGTGCATGCATATCGCGATTGTTTAAAATATTTATTTGTTCCTCTTGAAATTCGTATATTTTGTAGTATGAACTGATTTTGAAAACAATTTTAGGTATATTGAAACGGAACCACTGTCGTCTGCAATAGTTCTATATTCAAACATCAGGTACAGAGTTGTACCATGTCATCAGTAAATTTGCTTCACAAGGAGGATGCATCATAATTATTCGGTACCATACTAGAATTTTTAATAGAAAGTTTTAAAATAAGAAAAATGGTAGAGATAGGTATCAAATTTCAATGAGGAGCCCTTTTGGAAAAGGATGTCATTCCATGATTCATTAAATTTTAGTAGAGCCCGAACTCTCACCGGAGGCAGAAGCGTGCTGCGTTTCTCTATAAAACGACGCCAGAATTTATCAAGTATTTCCTCTCAAGTTACTGTATCGGTACAATTCAATCAATCATCACCCAGTAATTCCTGTTTACGAGTTTAACATAAAACGGTAGTCAAATCCTCAGCCATTTACATAAAAATAAAAAACAAAAACTAAAGATCAGCAAATTTTAAAATTTCCATAAACGCATTTTTATGTCTTGTTTAAAAGAAAATATGCCAAGAAAATAAGTTTGTCTATAACTTTCGGCACGTGTAAATATAAATATAAACTCGGCTCTTTAATTCTGGGTTTTCACGTAAGAATCTACTAAGAGATAAGTTTAGGTTTCCCGTTAGGTACACTTCCGGTGATTAACCACAACAAATGTGTACGAGTCAATTCTATTATTTATGCATACGTACTTGACTTGTTTTCATTTAAGTTAAATTAATAAATAAAGTATCTATTTCCATTTTAATGTCTTATAAAAATTCTGGTGCGTTCATAAAGTATTTAGCCAACCCATGTTACCTAACCTGGAAACGGCAAAACTCCAAACACACAAAAATAAAATTCAAATATTTATGTTGGTTCGATCTGTTCCCATAGGAAGGTTCGAGTTCCGCCTCGGAGATAAATCCTCCCCAGTGTAGGTTTGTCGCGGCGGCGAGTTTAACAAACATAACACTCTGAACTTATCAAAACTTTTTTTATTCCATTCTTGATATTACACATCCTGCATTTCTCTTTCCAATGGTTTCTTTTCGAGTTTTATGTTCGGCTACTATTGTAAAGATAACTTTAGCCGTTTGACATCTTAATTACCTACATGCTCGACAACAACGTATCATTTGACTTAATTCCCTTAATTAATTATACCAGCCCGTCTAGAACACTATCTGAATTATTATTATTATAACATTTATATTCAACGTAAGTTTTCAAGGCTTTACTTAGAAACGAGGCTTAGGGCGACATGCTTCGTTGGTGACCTACTTCAGCGGGGGTTTCTTACCTGCATATTGCCTTTATATATTTGTGGTATCTGGTGATTTATTGCAGGATTAACACGACATTTTTCTTTTCCAGGTACGTCAATATACCGAGCGATATATCCTTGCGAAAGCCTAGCGGTCGGTAAGACATGATTCTTTTAACATTGTTAGTCCTTTATCATTATTTTATTCCTCCCTTGAAGTTATACGTGTGCCGGTTAGGAATACAACATTGGTACCTTTTGGATTAAGCTGCAGATTTGGTTAGTGGAAATTTTGTACTTTTCGGAAGGGTACAGATTTTCCAGAAATAATTCCAAATCTACTTTAAAGGCACTGTAGTAAAGAGTTAGTAAGCATCAATCGAATATTGCATGCACAGCTACATAGAAAAGCATCCTTTAAAGGTAATTGCAACGCAACGTTGTAGGCATGATTCCGTGTTATAAATTCATGAAAATGGAGAAAGCCGTGCAACCGACAAGGATTAATTATCAGTAATTTTATTAAAATAAAAAATGGTTAAAAAATAGTGACGGTTCATAAAAGGTAGTCTAATGCCTAATGCTTGAGTGAAAGAATAAACTTGAATGCACAATTCAGGAAAGCAAACATGTGTGGAAGTATTAAAAGATGTAATTGTGTTTTTTCCACACTTATAAAGGACGAGTGCAGTTAAATTGAGTTAGATAAAATAATATGAGAGACCTGGAATTTTCCAAAAAAAGATGCAATTCCCAACTATATTAATCAATTAAACTGATCAAATCTATTATTGTCCAGAAATATCAAAATATTTTCGCAATTTATTATTTGCGTTTCCCTTTACTCGGTAACTCACCTTCCTCAGCTTAGGGTGAAGTTTTTGGTATTTCGTGTTTTCCGTTACTACTATGAGTAACGGAACGCAACTTTGTTGTACGACAAACAAAACCGCGTAAAATATTGTAGCAACATAATTAACGCTTTCCAACGTACGCATCGAGGAAACTACAGTTATGCGTTTTAAATTTTATTTATGAAACGTCAAAAGATATAATGTGAATACGACGTGACTGCCGTATAGTTGCACACATGACTCCTGCTTTTACGAAGCCTAAACGATCTCTATTCATTTGCTCGCATCGAGAATGCAAAGCATTTTCAGTATGCCAGAGCTCTTTTGTAATCAAGCTATAGACGAATATTTGTACTATGATCTTAATTAGAATTCGGTTACGACATAACACGAAATCGATTATATGGATAATACTTTAAAGCTCTCGCGTCCTATTATAAGCTGACAGCCGGATAATTCGAAGTTTGGTTCGCACCGGCTGAAGTTGCAAATCATAGTGGATAACTCACATAAAATCTGATGTAAATGCCAAAGGAGCTGTTCGTTTTTCCGTTAGAAAGATTTAATGATTGATAATCGTTACGGAGTACGTAGATGCTTGTGAAAAGCATTTGACCAATACCGAGGGATATATTTTTATAACCTTTGCGGTTTATAGCGAGTACAGATGCCCATTTCTTTTCCGTTCCAGAGTCATCGCTTCGTAATGATTCTAATAAAATAGCATAATTAACTAAGTAAGAACGTAATAATTGCATTGTCACTTAAACGAACTTTCTAAAGCGTTCATTATGGCACGATGAACCTAGTCAATAGATGAGTAATGAATGCAAGTAGTGACGCCTATTTAAATGTGTTGAAGAACGTCATCGGTCCTCGTATAACCGAGAAAGTTAAAAACTACGATTGGTAGACGTGGCAGAATTGAATGGCTTCCACAACCACCAAATTTGATTCTTTCTTCGGAGCTATTGAAAATCGGTAGTTTACAGGCTTCAACTAATAGCTTGAACAGATTTGCGTCGACAGATTATTAAGTGTAGAAAAAAGATATTTTTCGAAAAGTAAGCAATATGGTATGCTACTTGCTAACCTTATTAAATATTAAAACTTGCTCTTGTGGGAACTAAAGATTGTAGCTATGTTAATATAATTCTTCTTAGAGTGTAGCTTCCATTTATTTTTGCTGTTGTATTCTTTACGGAATGTATAACTTAAACTAGTTTCTTTCGACTGCGCGGTAAGTCTGCTAATGGTCCACTTGGACGTTAAGCTTTGCTTAAGAGTAGCTCCTAATTAAAACTTTGGATTTATGCTATTGTATTCGAATTTGTACTACTAAAATTACATCGAGAAGGCGTATTTTTCCACATTCATGATGTTAAATATAGCCTCTTTCATAAATGTATTCTGTAATCTAATTTGCTTCATATTTTCCGTTGAAGAATTCATAATAACGGACGGTATTTTTGAATTAGAATGATTGGTCGAACCGTACGCCCAGCAGCAGAAATCTTGAAATTGATACGCTCCTTATTATTTGCTTTTTATATAGGGGGATGTAGCGTCGTTTGCCGCGGCCGGGATCCTTTCTAATTACAAAAATTCGCGCAGACTGTAAAAGTATATACAAAAATAACCAACAAACAAACGATCTTCTAACCAGCTACTAGCGTAATACTGTCGCTATGTTGCATATCTCGACGGCACATTACTGAAGTAATTTCAAAGTTATTCCTGTGTTTATGAATGCTCAAGTAGCAAAAGTGAGGTCGTGATCAAGATGCAGACTAGTATTAAGAATTACTTCGTCGGCGACTTCTTCTCGAAGATGTACAGCGAAGAAGAGCACCCGCACACGGGCCACTAATAGAATGCAGCGCGGGGCAGTCTCCTCGAATGATCATCAGCAGCGGGATCATGAACACGAGAGCAGAAGATACCTTTCTCTCTCCGGGTCGACGCGCATATCTTTGTCTTTGTTACTGCACGATACGGCGTTCCTGCTATTTAAATTCCGTGTTCACTGTTGCCACTAACAAACTAAAAACGAATAAATACTGTCCCGTCTACTGGTAACCCGATGGTTAATGCAGTTTAAGTTACCACTGTCTCTTTAATTTAAGTAATAATGCCTATTAATTGGTCCACCGAACGCTATCGGACGTTTATGACCCGTTCGGTCTAGCTTTTTAATTGTGATTAATAGTAATTAATAAAATAGAAGACAGAAATATATTTCCCTTTTGCTGGTGCAGACGGAAGCTTGAGTTCTAGGAGCGCTGGTTTTGTTTTTGACTGATCTTCCAAATGCATACCAAGCAATTGATCTAGCAGCTTAATAAAATCGAGTAGAGCAGAAAATACCACGCACTGCTAATTATGCTATAATTCTGTTTGAAAAATGTTTCCCATGAAGAAGTGATAGACATACAACTATATACAACTTTGTACGTAATTGTAATAACTAAATTACATAGATGCAGCGTTATTAATGACGCGACATGAGACCGATGTGCAACATTTTATGCAATATTTTACTAAATATTATTAACAAAACGGTTAAATCTGCTGTTGCTTACGATGCTGGAAAATAGTCTCCAATTAGCGGGATTATGATTTTTGCTTTCATTATCTATCCTATTAGCGTACGCAAACCGTTGTTTAACTCGTCCAATTACAAATAATAACTCGCGCTTTTCCTCCCATGGGGCTTCGTGCTCGTCCATATTAATACATAATGGTTCGATAAATCAATCATTGTTACCAATCGCAACTTTGTATAATCCTCTTACAAATAATCACTATTAATTCTGCTAGGTGACTACACTTTAGCTGGTGTACGGTAAAAAAATGCGAAATTTAAAACTCATTTACTTTTTGCATGCATATGTATGTTATATTTAAAAACAAATCCGAATAACAAATTGCAGGGATTACAAATTTTTATTCATGTATCTTTATTCATGAATGTAACAACATATCTCGTTATACGATTTTGTTAGCAGAAAAAAATCAATTTGCTGTTATACAATTCGGTTTTACAGAATGGAGGATTTGAGCTAAGCTACAGTAGCTTTCCTATACCTACTAGTTTAAATCATTTATCGGTATTTAAAAATGCGCAGGTTTATGTATGTGTGGAATCATGGAAACTTTTAGGTGAGGTCGCGCCATTAAGGTGATTTCGCACGATATGATCAACAAAGTTCATGATATCGAACTTTATCATATCATCGTGCTAGCAGACACCCGGATGAACAAAACATCCTCCATGAAAAACTGAGTACGAGAAAAATATCGGCAAGATGAGCACCGCGTCTGAAAACGAAATGCGTGATAACTTTAAAACAATATTAGGACACGCTTAAGTGCAACACGAGTGAGTTTCTGCGGCGCTAAGTGACTCTAGATGAAATATGGATACATCACTACATGGCAGGAACCAAAGATCACCCGGTGAAATGGGGCTTTCACGGCGAACGGTGCACCAGAGAAGGAAAAGACGAATGTTTAGGTTACGCGAGGCATCTTAATCTTAATTGATAATTTGGAGAAGGGAAGGATAATCACGGGACAGTAATATTCTGATTTTTTGGATCAACTCTACACTGAACTAATGCGAAAAAGGCCCCAACGAGCAAGGAAAAAAATTCTCTGGCATTACAGTAACCCCCTACCTCACTATTGGTATCCCATTCACTACATTCTCCAAATTTAGCTGTGATTTCTTTCTTTTCTAAACTTGACGGAAGGCGGTTCACGTCAAATGAAGCTGAAACAGGAATCTATTTTGCAGAGGTTGACAGATCCTATTATTTGGATGGTTTACAAAAAATTGGTACGTCGCTGGACTAAGTGTATAGAACTGCAAGGATATTATGTCAAGACATAAATTTATTAAACATAAAATAATTGCGTTGTTTTTTTAATGCAGGTATTTATCGTGCAATCCTCCTACAATAACGCCTACATATTTTTCTTCTCTATTCTGTATTCAACAGAAAATATCATCGAAACAGTAATTCGCCATATTCCAAGCAAAATTTACAGCCTCCGATTTGCCACCAAGGCAGACAGTTAAAGAAAACAATTTGAAAAATAAGTGTAAAGGATCAAAAACTCAATTTGAACAAAGCTATCGCTGTACAAGTAGATATTAACTTAATTAATTAGTGTAATCGTATGTATTTAATAAAGAAAGTGCCCGATCGAATGTACGCGATTATATTAACAGGTGGTGTCATTTTCTATATATAACATAATTGATTGGAATGCCAATCACGTAGTTAACTGTTTTTGTATGATGTCTATAATGTGACGAATCATTTAGCGAATCACGTCGAACTCGTAAGGCTACCAGAATAAATGTTTTTTAACTTGCAAAAATATCCGCCGTCACTACCTGCTTGCGGTAACTACATATACTAGGTACTTTTTCGAAGTGGATATGAAACCATTTTGCATATGTACAGGCATGTTTGAAATGTTAATGCAGCAATGTGGGTTTTGCAGTGAATTACACACATATATGTACACTAGTTTTATTAGCCTTGAGCAAGCGCAGCCCTCACAACACAATTTCTAGAAAAGGCAGCTTTGGCAACAGGCCAGCTTTTTATTTATGTGCTTAGTACCGTAATTCAAATTAATGCAATTAACATATAATTATGTTACAATTGAATACGGAAACAAATAGAATGCTAACCAAGATCTACGTCTTACCTATATGTATATTCTGTTAGTACAATGTGTGTGTTACAATGGATACGCGGATTCTCAGATGTAGAGAGCGAATAAAACAACTTGTTTATCTTCTCAGAATCAGTAGTAGCAGGTACAACTTATTACCGTGATTTGAATAAAAATAATTGTAAATGTATATTGGGCGATCTACTGTAACTGGGGCCGGTTTCGACAACCTCACACTACCTGTTGCCTTAGGTCCGCCCTAGTATGGATCATTCTCAGAAGGCGTTCAAGTAACTTTTAACACAATTTACTTGGAAAAGATGGAATAATATTACCCTGTATTTAAGTTCAATCTCTTTGAAGAACAGTTCAAAAATCGTGGTTGTTATGAAAACAGACCGAAATCGAGACGTAAGCGGCATACAATTGCAAGGGCAGTTCGTTACTTAGAAGGAACTGTTCCAAAACTTACAAATATCATTAAGAGAGGTAAGTAATGAGCTGTAAACACAGCACGGAGTTTCGTATCGACTAGCAAGAAGACGACGAAGGGCTAATAATTTGCACCAAGAAGAAATTCTATTTAATACTCGCCCGGCGATAAAGGAACCAAAAAATGCGCCCATTGGCCAGTCAAAGATTGGTCGAAGGCGATTTTTTAATTGAACTTATTCATAAGAAAAAATAATAAATGTTGGTGTTTCTTCGTTTTTCAATTTCAATTTATTTATGCGATTAAACGATCAAAATGAACACAGTAGTAATAAAAATTCCATCCATGTGAACATCTATCAATTTAAATTGTATCGTGATGTTAACCGACAATGATTTGTATATAAGCTCGTTCACGTCGTACACACAAATTTGCGGTAAATTAGCGTTTTCTAAGGGCTCACCGCTTCGAAAGCGTTAGGAAGGTGTTAAGACTAGCCTGTATCTTGCGTTTCCACGTGTTGTATGTGAATTACAGGAAAGTTTATGTTCGCGATCACTAATAAAGATAGACTGTGCAAACGCGATATTTCTTGCTTTTCCTCTTTACTACGGCTTACGTACATATGAGATGGGATTAATTTTTGTGTACATTTGTTTCAGACGAAGTTTTGTATATGGCATTTTTTTAAAGCTGAAGGGGACCTTATCTAGGGTGCTTTAAAATCTTTAAAAACAGAAGAATGTTGTATTCGCGACATTTGTAACGTGCTGGTGTTTGAAAATTTTGCCAAACCCAATCTATATTCGTATTATTTCTTTATTCTGCGACAGTAAAACGTATTTTTAAAAACATTCTTTTTCGAAAAGCGAATTTTTATTACATCCATTAAAAGACAAGTAAACTAAAATTTACATCACTTATATTGCTGTAAATTTGAAACATTATTACCGGTAATGTTGGTAATATCTTACTAAGCACATTTCAAATGGTATCTTTACACTTACATATTCGTTTTGCTTATCCGCCGTGTAACCGCTGTACTATCCAAAATTTATTGGCTAGAATGTAGTATTAATGGACTTCCTGTATCACATTCAACGCATTCGGCAGAAACGTTACAATTTTTAATACGTAAGGGGATTTTATTTTAAAAGTAGGCTCGTATAAAGAGTCATGTTAAAAAGTTGGTTTGCGGTCGTTCTTGTCCGGCCGTTCTGCTCTTGTAACGTTATTCTTTATGCAGGTTTTACATTTTTTCGGGCCAAGTGCTACCTCGGGAACCCGCTCCACGTTATCCGGACCGCCACAGCACAGGTGGTCCTATGCAACGGTTAGTAGGGGCTCTCTCGCTTGCTCGAACAAAATAGGTGCCGTGCGAACCCAACTTTTCGAAAACTAAACGAACATACCTCAAGAGCATTACATTGGCACGATTGTTATTCGCAATCGGCTGATGATAATTCGTTATAATGTCGGGGAATCTTAACCGGTTTGTTGACCCTTCTTATTAGTCATCGGTAAGAGGCGGCGGCGCATGATTTTATTGTAACTCGTGAGTTACTCAACTGTTGCAACGAACACTTCGTTTCTGATTTGTAAGCGATGTATATGCAATTATTTTCGGCGGTTTTGTGCAAAAAAAATGGTTTCTTGCATTATCCAATTTATTATATGTTCTTTTCAACAATTTTAATCGTTTCGTGGTCAACTAATGTTTATTTAGGAATCTTATTTGTTGCACTAGGAATTCTAGACAACCTCGTAGAATCATTTCCAAATTATTTGAACAATGTTGAGTAGTATATAATTGTGTTATATGAAGATGACCATTCTGGTTACTTCATTTTCCCATGAACTTTTTCGGTGCCCCACAACTTACACTTCTTTTGGGATAGCCGATATGGCGTAATTATTTTGATTAAATTATTATTAAAATTATATTTTTGTTCTATGCTTCGAGAAATTTCTGTTTCCGTTTCAAATTGTCCCTAATTATTTGCTTCTCAACCAGACTATCCGTTAAGAAATATTGTCATTTAAAGACGAATTTGTACGTGAAGTTTGAGAGAGACCAGCCCTTGTTCAATGCTTCTGTTAAAGCTACTGCAATCTATCTTTCAGTTTATCTTAATAGATCTAAACCCAAATAATTTAATTTGATAATTAATCAATGTTTTTGTCTAATTAACATTAAACGTTTCCGTAATTTTGCCATAGGAAAACTTTTTAAATAATTACAAGTCGACAAAAGGCGCCCAATTAATTAATATAATTACTGTCATTCTTTTTCCGAACCTCCGCTAGTCTTAATGTCGTTCTAAAAAGGTTTCATAACGTAATTTATTTTTGTATTAAATTAATGAACACAAACAATATTATTTTACTACTACAAACAGGATATCCATAATCCGCTTTATATTCTTCTTAGTTGTCACTGGAGATCCGTGAACAATAAATTCTCCCAGAAACAGTTACAGAAGGTAATAAAATATGAGAGGCAAACGCACGAAAGTAGAAGCAGAATTTATTAGAAAGGAATATAATAAATAATGTTAGAAATATTCTTGGCTGCGATCGTACTTCAAATCTAGATTAAATTATAGATACATTAAGAAATATGGGAAGGATGCTCCGATCCGGAAACTATCTGAACACTTTATAAGCGCCAACAGTTAGTTTTTAAAGCGTAATTACGAGTTGTACATCAACAAAATGCGCCGCTAGCGTAGCCGAAACTTTAATTACATCAGCAGTCATAGTTCGCGTAAATTTGCTTGCACCTTAAATTACGTTTTTCTCCTTCGCTTCATATCTGCGGTTGTTTGTTTTTAGGGATTTAGGGATAGGATCTAAGAATGGCCCGGAGTAAAGTAATGAACTAGATTATTCTTTTCGTAAACGACCGTATGGATCTAACTGAAGATAATCATAAAGTATGACAAAGCTAAACGCAAACAGTATTTTTAATGATGCTTAATTTCACCGGCTGAATTGTTTAAGGAATTATAAATTGATTTCTTATATAAATAGCGACATTATAGGTCATAGAGTCAATAGGATGTGCACGTCTGGTTATTAAATATTTGCCTGTCATTGCTGTCAAATTAAATAAAGATAAATATTTTCTCTTGGGACCGCCTAATTAGTCAAGACAGTAATACACGAGACTTATTACGGTCGTGTGCGGACCTTGGATTTTTACTGTTTGATACACTGCACAGAAAATATTCTATAACTGATCTCTTAAACTGAAAAGGCCTGAGTTATGGGGTTGTTGCGCAATCCGTAAGGGGTTCTCCCGAAGTATATTTACATATATTACTTATTCAAATTGTGTAAAAATTTAATACTTTGGATGGATTCGATGTTATGTAGTTTGTTAATATAATCTTGTACTAAATGTGACGTTCGCAAGTGATAGCCTCTGAATATTCTGCAGAACCGTGGATATCTCTTACTTTATGAGTAAATCCAGTAAAACATTTACTTTTCCAACTCTGGTAAACAACGCATAAGTATCGGCACCCTCCGCACCGCACAAGTTTAATTTATTATATAGTAATATAATAATTAGTCCGGGACGGCCGTTTCCGGGAGGGTGCCGATACGTATGTGTTGTTTACGACTCTACGCCACAGTCCTTGCTATCATTATTTATTTCCAACTCTGGTTCGTTAAAATTTGTTCTCAACATCCGGAGACATGCATCTAACTATATTTTTTACCATTTATTAAATACATTTTTAATACTATCATTTGCATCCTATATTGTAGAGAGAATTGAATTTTATAACGGGTGGTTCGCTAATCAATCGCGCCTAATACAATATTTCTCACACTGACTTGGTAATGTAAATGCTGCTACGCAAAACCCGAATGTTAATCGAATTAACAAAAGGAAAAGCATGAAATTGAACTTTTTCCGAAGCGGGTACAACGTTTTAATTAATATTCCGGGCATTTTAAGTGTACGAGCACTATGCACCCCTAAGCGAATTTTAGTTTTTCTTCTCGAACGAATAGCCTGCAGTTAATAAATAATTGAAAGCTTTGCTCTTTGATTGATTCTGAAGCGATATTGTAGTAAACATTTAAATTATATATTTTTAGCGTTTGTAGGTCAATGATTCATTTTTGAAAATATGTATATGTTAAAGTGTAGATAACATAACGCAGATGGCTTTTGCTTGAATATGCGCGTATACTACTTCCCAAGTGTATACGCATATTTTACAATATACTTTGTACCTACATTGAACGTTCTTAATTTATCTATTAGCCTCTTGTTTACATTTCATCTAGATTTGCGAAAGATACGTCAAGTACAATAATTTAGTTAAACACGTTATTATCATTATATCATCAGCTCCCGTACAAAAGGAAAAAAATAACGTATTAATTTTCTACGGCAATCCACATCGGGAAACTTAAATAAATACATATATTGAAATACACTTCCCTGCTAATTACGTATAAGGTGAAACTAATTACACGTAATACAAGTTTCAACGAACCAGCGATTATTGCTTCTAAATGTAAAATAAACATCCATGTTTTGTGTGCTACAATACACACATAGGTATACGTACCAAGCAACTGTTGGATTTGTTTTGATATGCAGCCTCCTACATCCTTGGAGTTGTTTCAGTCTAGAATTATATTACTTTTCCCTTTTTTTTTGTCATTTTGCGAATGAAATTCCCAGCGGTCCGATACACCATACTTGTCCAAATATGGTAATTTTTTCTTTAAGTGTTTCACGGTGTAATGTAAGGAATTCGGGCAGGTTTTATTACCGGATGCGAAAATAAAATGACATTTGTACATTTCACGTGCGGCAACGTTGTTAGCGTTAACTATAAAAATACATATTTGCTATCCGATATTATCGCGTGCAAATTGAATGATGTATTTTTATAATATTAAATTACTTCTGTAGATAGAAATTTCGGTACCCTGATGTTTCTGCGGGCCGTCTCGTAGATGGGTATTATGTCTCTGATGGAATTTATCTAAAAGGCTCCATCCCACGTCTATTTGATGTAGCGATTTTTTTTTTTTTGTGTAAAGGGACAACTAGTGTAGGAAATATTTTTGTCAGTCCGGACAATGAGATTAAGTATGTATGAACGTAGGGATGCCGTGGTTTGGAAATTTTATTAGGAAAACTATCAAAACGTATCGTTTCTATTCGATAAGTCATTGCCCTAGTAGCACAGTTGGTTGGCTAACGGTTGGCCTTCAATTGATAAAAGTCGTACGGTTGGTAGAGTGCCAATAAAGTATTACAAAACCAATGGTACTTTTCTAACGTTGGGTCTAGGTCGGCAAAATCAGTTAAGCGTTGGTCAATAATCCGGAAGTGAAAATCAAACTACGCTTGGCAGTAAACACTTGTGTGACATAAGCAGGTCGATGTTGAACCAATTCAGTAGGTGCAGAGTTAGTTGAAGATCAGTTGCCAAGCGCTGTCAACATGTGATGTCACGGGCGGCAGACGACACTGAGCTAATTTTCAAGGAATGTTCTGTAGGGCAACAGTAGATGGTTTGTTCAAAGATCAGGTCATTGCGAGCCAATGTTTGGCCAAAAGTGCAACATGTTCATGCTTTCACGTAATTTCTCCCACACATTTCTTTCTATTATCTATTATGTTGGGTTGAGGCGGATGACTATAGGTTACTTAATTGTATAAATGGATAGCAGGAATTGACATGTACTTAGCGTAAAATTGCGAGCAGTAGGTGGCATTTCTGAATCCAAAATGTGATGTGTTATGTACCTATTGTCTATTGTTTAAGTTAATTATAAAGCTTCAGTTGATTTCTTAGACTCAACCTCGGAGACTATTGTCAAAATTAATCCTATTCTTAATACAGAAAATAGAATCGAAGTGTACGGCACAAATTTTCGTATTATTTGTAAATTCATCGTCACATAAAGTTCATTTCTATTTCTGTGCCATAATTTGCATTTTTAGATATTCGTAAAAATAAGATAATATCTATGTCTTATAATTTTGGCATTTAGGGCTATAACTACATAAAAAGTAAACGTCAGCATATATTTTCTCCATCGTTTTCAATACTTTTGAATATAAATTGCTTCTACTTTACACATCATTAATTTCACGATTAAGAATTCTGAAGGCTATTACATTTTTCAGCGGAAATTTGTTTATATTTGGATTACATCATCTGTTTATAGAATATAACCACATTTTACAATACACGAAACCTGGTTGGAGTATTATCGCATAATGAATATGGAATGTTGAAATTTACATAGTGTAACGACATTTAATTAGTTCTCAGGCATTCATTAGATGTAAACAATATAGCGAAATGTTGCAAATCAACCTGAGTTATTCCTAATTCTTAGTTTTAGAGTCAAGGTTATTTAAGGTGGCGCCATTTATTGAACATTACGAATAATATAAGCAACATAATTTTCACAAATCATTTTTCCCTCCCTATTAAGCAGACCTTGTGGTATACAGTCAGGTCCTAAAGTAATCCACGCTCCACATTCTCACCTTAAAACGACAGAAGCCGATGCTTTTAGTAAAAATAGGTCGAGTTGTATTTCTTTATGAGTTTAACTTTTGGCGTTATTGGCAGTTTAGTTACAACTTTGTTATTTAAATAAAACATACTGTATATTTTTAAGTATTCGGAATGGTAATCACACAGCAAATTCAACGATACACATGTGTTATACTTTTGCAGCAATGAGGGTTTCGAAATGTATTTTTGTTGTCATCCAACGTTGATGCAACGAGTTCAATGCTAAACAACATAATCATGACAAACAAAACTGTTAAATCTCAATCCTAAAAGATTTTGGAATGCGCTGTGTTACTGATAAAAGAACAAAGCAATAAGCGGCTGATGCTATTAGTCCGTTAGAAACGCGAAAAGCATAGCAGCACTCTCAACTCTTCGCAGTCATAAGACAATCTATTTTTAGAGCAGCGTGTGACTCGCTGTGAGTTTGTTACGCACGTAACATACATCTGCAGAGGTTAGACGCATTGTGTAAAAAGAAATGTTCACCGGTAATAACCTGTAGCTTTCGTTTTCGCTTCGGTATTAAAATATTCCGATGAATTCTACTGTCGGAGTTTACAACGCGTTATTGGGCAATTATTATCCTTTCTTGTTTCATCTAACGTCGACCCACTAATTGAGAGCAAATCAACTGTTCATTTTTCTCCCTTTCTTTCTTTCTCGTTCGTGAAAACTTCCTTTTCACGCACTGCACTGGCGGACGATAATTGAATAATGACTGAATTTTCTTACGAAGGGTACCGCAGCGGTATTCGAAATTACAATCATCTATTAAATCGAACAATTTCGAGCAGGGAAAGCGATCATTATCTTTCGGATCTAGCAATAAGTGGGGAAATACCGGATCGCTACGTTGTGGACACCATAACGTTCACAATATTCGTCGAATTTTATACAAATTTATCTTTGAATTCTCCTTAGCTATTTGCTTTTGCGGTAAATTAAGTGTGTTTCTTTATAATTCCATCTATGTATGCGATTACTTCAAAAAACTCCAATGGCGCATTTCTTATCGCTTACTCGATTGTATGCATCGCACGTATTAAGACATTTTACCCCTAAAGTCAACTGTTCCTGATATTTACCATCATATTGACATTTTAGCATTTGTACCGCTTTTGTTGAAATTTAATATTTGAGATTGTAATGGAGATTAAGGTATTTGGTTTTGTGGAACGAAATGGAAGGTCATGGGTACCACACCTTACCGCTATCGTCACTAAATTTTATACAAGATGTTTCTAAAAATAGATATTTTCAATTTGAAAAAACTCCGATTTTTCAAATGGACTGTGTGGTACATTATTGGATTGGAAAGGACATTCTACATCGATCCCACTCATTGCATGGCACACTATTGTAAAATATTTATCCATTATATGCAGTTAAAAGAAAAATTGTCAAAATCTGAATTCAATTGTTAACTATTCTGGAATTTCGTTATGCTAGAGATGTTTTTGTTTATAGTTACTTAATTTTCGATAAAGAAAACTGCCGAGTGAAGTCATTATAGTGAATTATGTCTTATCACTAATGATTATTCAATGTATATATGTTTAACAAAAAACGTCTAAAACCTTTTAAATGCTTCATTCTTCTCAATAAATGAATGACATTCAGTAGTTGAATCTCTATTATTGTTATCAACTTTTTTTTGGATTACGTAAAAAATAAGAGAAAGGATGGGTGTTCATGAGTAGTTACGTTTAGGCGAATATATAAAATAACCAAACCAGTAAATTATGAAAAATATTGCTATATATGTAAATGTTTGTATTATTTCTTCTGATCTTTGGTAACATTAGTAAAATTGTTGAAGATTCCATTAAAAGTTTATATTTTTTAAGATTTCTGTTGTCTGAAGTTTGGAAGAAGGTTTAAGTTAGGTACTTATCAGGAACAATTACTCGAAATATGTTCAATGTAAAAAATGTCTAGATCCTGTTAAAAGCTCCATTCTTTCATTCAATAAAGAATTGTATTCACTACTTAAAACTCGCTTTCAAATTTAACTTGACCGTTAAGCTTCTATGTTTTGCGGTTATCATAAATTGTCACCGTTTCTTTTTTCTGGATTCTTTTCTAGGTCTCTCTGGCCTTATCTTCTGCTTTGTTCTAATCTTGCAAAGCTGCTAGTACGCCGATAACTTGGATCAAATACCCTTCAGTACTCTGAACATAGGAAAGAAAGTGTCCAGATGACCGGTAGTTATTTTAAATACGCGTTCCTTCTGCGAAGGATAGGGACACTACTATTTCGGAATAGGTCTAAAATACATAGTGTTATGAAGGTATTTGCAATTATTGTGCGTTACGTTGCACATTTTGTTGCTATATTACATACAATTATCTGCATTATAAATAGGGGAGTGATTCTGTATATATAATAATTACGACGAAGAACAACATTCCCGTTGCTAATGGTATTCCGTCTACATCGTATTATCCGCGACGTTACAGAGATACGTTCGTGCAGGAGGCGGTTATTATGTTCTGCGGTTAGATTTATGTTCAGTTGCACATTTATCGAAAATTGAACTATGGAGCATAAATTACAGATATTGTATTTTTTATTGGTTTCTTAGCACGTTCATGGTACGTTTTTAGTTGATGCAATGATATTCATGTTACAATCGTGCTAACGAAGTAGATAATCAGGAGATGTTTTTTAGGTAGCAATGTCTTGATTACATATAGATAACCTATAATCATTTCTTGAAAATAACTAAAAGAACGTTTTCTACGCCGTCACGCCTATGTTGGAAATCTGTTTATCTAATAATATTTTTTGATTTGACATTTCAATGGGAGATTCTATGATTTATATTCTACCTTTTTAATTGAAACATAGAGTAGGTTTTTATGACGATTACTGGTACATCAAGAGCTGTATATGTGGAGGACGATATTCTTTGCGGAGACTAGACGAAGTTATCGAAGACCCTTTATACAATGCCTCTACGTTAATCCAAACAAGCGCCTAGACTATTAATCCCTTATGCTATTTTTAGTAAGGAGTAGAAAGAGTTAGAAAGTAAACACGGGATGAACGCGCTCCTCATTCTTTATACTCTACAAATTTATGATCTTGTTTCTATTTATGAAACTTTCGTACTCTGATTATATACGGCTTACTCATTTTGAGCTGCACAGCCGAGTAAAGTTTTTTTTTCTTCTGCTCGTTATTCCGGTTTTACTGCCACTTGCGTTCGCTTTACATCCATAATTAGCTGGATATCGATGAATGATGATATTTTTAAGTTGGTCGTGCGAAGATGTGAACTCTCGCTAAAGTTTAAATTTACGATATACTTCAGAAAGTTTCCGTCGGAGTTTCTGCGAATATGTCGATGTAGGTGATCGTTCTTATTTCGATAGCAGCGACGTATGCAGCTCCGCAATATCGCAAATTCGAGCGCTAGAAAGGTACAAAGATTCGATGAACTTACTGACGTACAGTGGCCAATCCGATAATAGAGAAAAGTTCTTTTGAAGATTAGGCTTAATTTTGTATTAAGATATTGATATATACAATACCAAATAATAAATAAATAAAGAGTTTCGGGATCACATTATTGGAATTATATAATAATTTGGATTTACATTTTTTTATATCCTGCAAAGCAACTGAGATATGATACGCAATAATTCACTGAGTTTTTAAAATTTTTCTTAGGGAAAAACGGAAAACAAAACTAGATGAATGGAATCTTTGCAATTAATATTATAACCAACAACCAAAGAAATCAGCACCGAGAAGAATTTCAATTTTCCAAGTTAGACATCTTCACAGTTGCAAAAGTTCAAAAATTTCTCTTCCTTTTTCAATTATCCAACTACCATTATGTTCTACTTGGGAAGGATCAATTACTAACATAAATGCGAATATATTCTGTTCCATTAATGTAGAAGCTGATCGATCATGATAGAGCACTTGTGCTGTTTGTATAACCACAATAATCTTATTTGTACAACTTCTGACCACATCTAATTAGCTCTGCTTGCATATTAATAGATTTGGTGCCGCTAAAAACTTTGTTGCTCTATCTATTCTCGGAAAAAACACGATATCCATATGTGAATTTTAACCAGAAAAATGACGTCAGGATAACACAAATTAACGAGGGAATTTCTTATATTGGTGGTCCAAAGGCTGTATTACGTCATTTATTAATCCACTATGTTAGCCGCGATAACGCGCCTACTAGCAAGTTAATATTTCAATTTGCTGAATTATGATCAAAGAGAATTAGACAGTGCAGCTGGATGTTTATTTGATTAAGATTTTTCGGCAATCAATTCAATTGTATATCGCTAATTATTTGTGCAACATGTCAATTTAGTTTAATCCCAGTTATTTATGGTTTCGCAGATAAAGCGATGCTAATTAGTCCATCCATTTCACAAGAATTTCATTTTTCGAAAGGCTGAAAGCCAAAGGTTAACAGCCTGCAAACATATTTATTAATGTAGTATTCTTATTTGTTTACGCAATCGATGGAACGTGTATTTTATTAATTTAAAAGTCATTCCGGTTCTCTTGTTTTTTTTTTTTCTCTACCAGATTACGATACAGAAGACAGCGCCATAAAAGCAACGATGATGCTCAGGGTTAGGTTAAAATACGCGCGTTGTATTTCCAAAATAGATTTCTCGTTTTATAGCTCACCACTTAAAGTATGATAATTCAGAGTGGCGCAATCCAGATGAGCTAGCGTTAAAATATATCTTTGAAACGTTAAAACGTGTTAACTTCGAGCTGTCATCAATCAGTCAAATAGAGATGGGATTTACGATTGCTGCCAGATCCATCGTCTATATTACTCTGGCGAAGTATGCATAATTTATTTGACGTTTGTTATGAATTGAGCAAGCATGAAACCATTGCTGTAGTAGCTCATTATGTGAATATTTTGCAAGGCGCTGTTAAATTTTTGGTTAAAAGAAAGGTTTAGGAGAAACACCTGGTGGCAGACTGACAGGTAGTTGAGATGGTTGAAATGTATTGATAGCGTGACTTTTGTTTATTATTCAAACGAGACGTGGCGCTATTCCGAAAGTTTACTGTAATTTCTGGATATTGTGGCAAGGATCAAATTACATGATTCATTGTTACTCCTTAGTTAGCATACATGTCCATACATCCTTTTCCTGAAGAAGAGCTGTAATATTTTTAAGTGTTGGATTTTATATTATATTCTACTTCCTTAATTAAACCAACCAATTGCTCAACCACCAATTATTTCTATAAATTTGTCAGTATTAAAATAAATAAATGAATTTTGAACAGTACTATTATTGAACAGCGGTTAATGGTATGTACGGCGAGGCGAATTCCTCTCCTATTCCTTACTAACAACAGAGCCTACGGTTATGAAAATCTCAGATACCAGATAACGTTAGTTATTCTGGGATAGGTCTGGATATTCAAAGAAATTCCACTAGCAGTAATGCTTTACTGTTGGACGGTAATAATTGTCGCATTTTCATAGGAAGTATAAATTTTCTTTAGAAGTAATCGGTAAAGGTAATTTTTAAAACAATTGCCATTTTCTACAAAAGTAATCTACAGAATGATACAGAAAGAATAAAATGATAAAGAAATTAAATATTGATCTTGTATTTAGGTTTCGACGATTCTGCTGCACATTTTATAACGAACGACCTGTATACCATAGAAGTAGAAATAGCTACAATTACTCAGTTGATGTTCTTTCTGGTTAAGGCGCCAGTAGAAAACTCAGATATATAGACTATAAACGGAGAGATATTCGAGGAGCGCCGTCAATTGTTACATTAGGCACCTTTTTTTATAGAATTAATTTCCTGCGCTTGACTAGTTTAACACGTCATAAAATTTACATTTCTACATGAGTTTGAACACGCGCTTCCTAAATTTCGCTTTCGGAACGTAAACGTTACAGCGTACCTGAAAATATAAAATTTTACAGTAAATCATTCATTAAGGCGGTATATTTCATAAGTACCTTTGTTTATGGAACTAATACGTGTAGTCTAAGCATCATTAAATATTAGGTAATTATTAGATCGGAGTGAATGGAATCCATGCAAATGGACGATATAAACAGCTCGGTAAAAATCTAAGGTTTATAATCGACTTGTATACGTGACCCGTTTTTTCATGTAAACAGTGTTAAATATCGTATCACGAAAATTTGGCAGAACTTTTTTATACTTGGATACCACTTTTGGAATCGTAAACAATCGCGTAAGCCAACTAATCGAGGAGATATAAAGGCGCGGCATGCGGCCGCCAGCAAAGGATCTTTGATGAACGGAAAAGCTGTAGTTTATTATAAACCTTATTACTGCAAGGAAAATATAGAGCATAATGAATTGAAAATATCCGGGTCTAATACTCGGAAACGTTCACATCCTTATGGAACAAATAGTAAAGATTCGGCATTTAGACATTAGTAAAGTAAAGAATTGATAAAGTACACGCCCAGGGAACAAAATGTACTCATTTAACAGAACCCATTTTGTTAAATGAATATTTTTTATACAATGTATTTATATAATCAAGTCATTTTCATCGTTTATGGTACTGCTAACGCAATGCCTTGGGCGCCCGATAACATTAAAAAAAATTATTTGTTTCCATGACGTCTCTTATAGGTGTAACATTTCATTTGGCATTTTCACTACGAACGGCTTATAAAATATAATTACCTCACATGTAAACAAGATTATTGACGACTACCACGATTTTTTTTAATGTTTCCAATTTCATGAGATTCTTTGAATAGATCTTTTTAAGGCTGTACGTAGGTAAATTTGTCCGCGTGCTACTTTGCACTTAATTTGCACTCAAATTCTAAGATTCATTACCAGCGATTACACGACTGACGATCCTGTCGAGAAGAATTTTTAATTGTGAGGTTTCTTGGCACCAGCTTGGCGCACACTTTCCTCCCTTGCTCGAGTCTTAAGTTGCAATCTGATGAATGGTAAAACGATTTTAATGTAATTCGGTGCTCATCATCCTCAATATTGATTGACTGTCTGACCTCACAAGAGCCATCACTCGTTCCACATATTCATTGGTTTTCCATGTTGACAGCTGACGTTAGCGAGGTTCGTCTTCCATTACCTCTCGGCCCTCCAAAATTGCTTTATGTAAATGCTTGGATTCTTGATAAGGAAAGTCTCCCATAGATTGATTCCAATCTTTCATAAGTTAAACTGGCGGATTCATAAGACTAAACTTGATATTAAATTCAATGATGGAAATGAATATGTCCAATCTTAACATAATATACAAGGTCTAACTTGGCTTATGGCTGTACTTACAAGTTATTGGGGTGGATCTTCTTCAAGGTACTCCCTTTTTGAGTGACCACACTAACTCCAATGTTGATCGCACTTTTGGAAGGATTCCTGGAAATTTTCTCTTAAAGGTGTTAAATACCTCGTCTGCATTTGTTCGCCTTAACTTCGATGAAGTTTATTTGTCACCCTGTCAGCGGAGAATTTCAATTCAGCAAATGTTTACCCCTAAATGAGGTAAGGAAAACTACGGAAAGCCTTACTCTGATAGTGGCGAGCCCGGGATTCCAAGCCGTCCCATGCTAGCGTAGCGCGTTAGGCACTGATTCCCCAATCCTGCGATATTCTAACACGGGGTCATTTAACCAACGAAGGGTGTAAAATGGTCAGTAGACGTATTGATTACGAACAACATTCCCGATATTATTTAGATGACAAAACTAGAAAAACTCGCTTAACGGTTAGAAATTATTAACTACATTACATGTAGTGTTATAGTTCGTAATTGCATTAATCCAATTCAGCAATCGCGTCTTATAATCGAAATTCCTTATTTGCAATTTACCGTAATGCGATGAACACGCATCTCGGAATTCGGAATTTTCTAATACGTTCGCTCCATCGCGCGAAAAACTTTTCGTAGGTGGGCGTATATCTTCGCCCTTATAATACGAGGATCTGAAATGCTTTCTGTATTTGAATTGGAAATCTCGCCCATATAAATACGTATTGAAAATTAGATTGCAATTGAATACCACTCAAGCAGTTAGGTATTTAATCTTTCACGGCTTCATTGACATCGCAGTTGAAGGTCGCGTTTATTCAATTCGAGCCTTGACGTTCGTTCCATATATTCGGACTATGAATAGTACAGTGGTGCCAACTGATTTAGTATGCGAAGGGTCACATATCTTAAGAACATACGTATGTAAAGATATGTACTTAGATTTATCTGATTTGAATAGTTGAATAACTTTGCCAGTAAAAATAATGCAATTTGGTGCTTGCTATTTATTCATATTTTCTCATAGTAAACTTGAACAATGTAATCAAATTCTTTAGACGAAACCGTAGGCATTCAAAAAAGTTATGAAATTATTCAATGATTTCCATAAAATAGCTTGTATCGTGTTACCAAATATATAAAGTGCGATGTCAGTGACGTATTTGGAACGTTTAATATCCCGTTTTTGGGGTCGGACTTATGTTTTCGTATTGAGAATGGCTCAAGGATATATCTGAATTTTAAATGTATTCGGCGAAGTTACATAGAACACTTTTTGAAATATTTATAGACGGTGGATGTTACTCTGAAAGTTTTTACATTTTATATTTTCAATAAATATAGCCAATGTGGATATACAGGTGCCAATTGGATATACCAATGGATATACAGGTGCAGTAAGCTGTTTCGGAGGACTATCACTTAGGGGAGGCTTTGGAAATGTAATAATAATGTGTTTTGAAACCGTCTTATTCTCTCAGATACTTTTTAGAAATATTAATGTACACTGCCGTTCAGAGAAGTTCGGTCGGTTAGTAAAAAACATGAAAAGGTTACAGAAACAAACGAAACTAAAAACAAAATGCTGGTAAAAAAGACAAAAATAAATAAATAAAAAGTTATTCTGGCTTAATATAACATTATTTTTTTTTTCATCGAAAAAACCTCCTTTGCTGTTAATCGCCGCCCGAACTATTCTAGGCATCGTTTCGATAAGTTTTGTTAAAATGGATTGTGGAATATTAATCCATTCGTGTTGCGGAATATTCCGTAAATGTTCTTGTGAAGTTGGGCATATTTTTCGGATCCTCCTGTCCAGTTCATCCCACAACAACTCTATAGGGTTCAAATCTGGGCTTTGTGGGGGCCATGTCATTACTTTCAGGGTGTGCTGTTCTTCTTGCTCCTTTAGATACTTCTTACACACTAACGCAGTGTGTTTTGGGTCGTTGTCATGCATGAATGTAAAGTTACGGCCTATTATACGCAATCCTGATGGCACTGCATGATTCTGGAGTACTGCAAAATAATTTTCCTTCCTCATTACACCCTGCACTCTGCATAAATCTCCCATCCCAGCAAAGGAGAAACATCCCCACACTAACACAGAATTACGCCCTTGCTTCACTGTAGGCACAATGCAGTTCGGGATCACTTTTCGGTTTTAGATCTTCGGACATAAACTCGTCGATTTTGCCCAAAAACCTCAAACTTTGACTCGTCACTCCAAAGCACGTGTTTCCAATCATCTAACGACCAATCTAGATGAGAACGGGCCCACTGTAGCGGTTTTGCTCTGTTGCCCCGACGTAATAAGGGTTTTCGAATGGCAATGCGTCCATGAAGGTCCGCTTGTTGAAGTCGACGTTTTACCGTACTCGTCGAAACTTTTTCTTCACGGCCGCTTGACTTCGGCTGCTATTTGTGGCGCTGTTAATTTTCTAATGCGTTTGCTTAATAATACAATTCTCAAATCTTCAGCTTTTGTTGTTTTCCTAGATGCTCCTGGACGAACATGATTTTCTATAGTTCCAGTTATCCGATATCGCCTTGTTGATGTTATTTACTGTTGAACTTCTCATATTTATTTTTTCAGCAATTTGCAGTCCCGAATATCCTTCTTCAGACAGCGTAATAATGCGTGAACGTTTTTCTACACTGGTAGGCTTGCCACGTGCCATTTTGAAGTAAATTTTCTTAAAACCTTCGCGCAAAAACGACATTGTGGTTGTCGCAATATTTCTACTTTACATAATAATTTATGGCTTTAATCGCTTAGTAAAGAGTGTATGCTTAATATTTTTCTAATTTTATGTATTAATAATTGTATACCGTGTGATATAATAGATTTTTATTGTATGACCGAACTTCACTGAACGGCAGTGTACCTCAACAACTTGCTGGTTTGGGTAGTGCGGCATTTAGTGTATAGTGAGAGCATCTGATTAAAGATATCCTAAATCATATAATTTGTCGAAATATTTGCAAACACCTCATAATAACTAGTAATTTATTATGCTATTTTTACTTTGAGTCTCATATATGTCGTATATGCAACATAGAATGTGCAATGAACACAGCATTCTTCAGCTTCAGTCCTTTGATGTGCGGAGGAGGAGCTTTAGACTCCTTTAATAAATAAATACACTGTGCTCAAAGATCTGTCAATTCGAAAACTTACCTACTAAGAGTTTTTCAAGATATTTTGAATTGTCATTGACATTTCTTTAAACACCCTTCAGCGGACAGATCGTTAAACATTTACCATATCGATCTGCGAGGGCTGCAAGAATTGACTATCAGTCGAGGTAGAGAAATTAATGAAATAATAATGAAGTTAGTTAGTTCGAAACGTACATGATAGCTAGGCGGCAGTCTAACTTCATTATTATTATTGTTATTATTAAACAACCTTTGTTTCGTCATTTATTCCTGGCAACTTCTTAGAGATATTTATGTATAAATATCTAATGGAGTTCATTCCCACTGGCCCTTAGTATACAGATATACTATGTAAAAGAGCAATTCATACTAGGAAATTTGGCTTACTCAGGAATATACGCTATATGTTTATTGTGTTCCATTAGATTATTACTTCCCCTTGCACTTAAAGTGGGAAAACACTAGCTGCATAAAGTTTTTAGAGGGCATTTACATGTATTACGTACTCTCTTTCCTTATTGAAGTTGTTTAATAATAGTAACGTCACCACCTGGTCGCTATCCGGACGTGTTCTCCAAGCATGTTGCGAGAATTATGCAGATTAAATGTACGCCGTGCATATCGTTGTAAGTGCACGTTTGCTCCTTCATTATTTCTTCATTAGAAATAACTTGACTCGTGTAGTTTTATCAAGATAGAACGTAACAATAGGGGAAGCTAGATTGATACATTCTTTTTATTCTTATATTTTCTTAAAGCCTAAATCTGAGTGCTTAATCAAATATTTATTTCAGGTATGCGTAGCTTCGGGTATTCGTTTAAGTGTGACTTGGTACGATAAAGTGCTGCATCTAGTTCTCTGCGGGATACCATTGTTATAATACCGCTGATCGTGATCAATAATTTAACATAAAAAAAAAAACGGTAACAATCGGTTTTCTCTTTACATTGTCTCTTTGTTTTGTCTTTTGGTATAATGGAAAGCGCACCAACAGTTGTACTACTGCGATCAAAGCTGTACTTTGTTGTTTCTTCCTTCGCACCTTTTTCAATTTTAATATCTATTGTTCAGAGTTGTGAAAGGATTCAATTGTGACGGCAACTAAACGATTTTATTGAATTTATTGAAAAAACTAGATAGTTCAAGTAATTTAACCTCTCACTTTTTATTTTTCGCTGCTCAAGGTGTTTATTGCAAAATGATAATTGACATTCCCGTATTAATATGAAAATCAAATATTTTAACAAAGATGCAAGCAAAGATGACCTTCAAAAGCGCGAAAATTTATATTACCTTCGAATACTTGCAAATAGTAGAGCCAGATTGTTTGTTAAATCTGTTCAAAACTTCACTGTTAACTTTGCTGGTTCAGACCTTTGCTATTGGTTGACATCTATAAAAACGTGAGTTCTATTAGTTTATTACTCATTTTTTGGAAACATATTCGATCTATTTATTTGATTATTCCTTTTGAGCATCCGATATCTCTGTTGCACGGCAGAAAAGAATGCTCGCGAATTAGGAAATATTGATCTTTGCGAGGACTAAAGCAAAAATAATTGACATATTATTGCGGTTTTTGAAATATTTACCAATTATGCATTCTTACGTAATGCAAAATGCAGACTGCCTTGGAACTGCTGTGGCGCTATAATGCGGCTACGTGTGCGAAATGCAATTAGTGGCGGTTAGAAGCTATAAGTAGCGGGATGTCGCTGGTACCCCAGCAAGTGGCTTTAGTGGGCACCCACAAACGCTGCATTTGGATTAGTCCAATAAGAATTGCAGTTCGCAGCGAGGGGCGACCACCGGTGGCGTCCACAAGTGGTTGCGTTTGTGTGTGCCCTCGATTGTCATCCATCTACTTGGGGCCCGCTCGTTAAATGTCGTTTCTAGAAGAACATGCGCCTTAATTAAATTATCTATGACTGTGGCATAAGGGGAGGTATGGTAGGTCGAGAGTTCGAAGAATCTATCGGTAAATCCTCATTTATAAATAGCTTGTTTGTAGTCTATAATTTCCTATAACATGTAAGAAAGGTGCCAACTACACAATTATAACAACTATCTTTAATAACAATCGAAGAACGAAAGTAATTGCTTTTTTTCTTTCGTCAAAACTCGAGAACCCAAACGCAGTGAAGCGACGAGATTTGTTTGGATAATTAAAAGATCATAGGTTCCCTATTCGAAATTAAGAGTACGTTCGTATTTTCAAGCATGAGTGTACTCTAATAGCAGTGATTTTCTGTAATTATAGGTTACGCTATTCATAATAACTGGTAATTTATCATGATATCTTTACTTTTGGGTCTCATGTATGTTGTACATGCAACATGAAACGTGTAATGAACACGGCATTATAAAGCATGCTATCGACTCCTCAAGGGTTTTCCAAACTAATTTTATTTGTCACCGACACCCCATTAGACACTCTTCAGTTAACGAATCGGTATTCCCGTGTAGGGAAGGTGGGATAAACAGTAGGAAAGTTCTAACCGGCGAGCTAGTGACCTCCCTGCATTGTCAGAGTGATTTCAGTGAATTGCTTTGTATTTGAAAAGAAATTTATTAATAGATCTTGTTTATTTTTTTTTGTCATAGGGCAACGTATTTATATTTATTCCTTTTGGAACAGTCTGTATTTAGACACGATAATCGAAAATATGATAACTAGAACCGACTAGAAGTGTAGGGTTTGCTCCACTGTACGGGGCAACTCTATTATAACTTTTCATGCAAATTTGCCCGCATTTTTCTAATATTCCAACTGCTTAAGTTCGTTATACTCTACCTAAAACCGGTTAACCTTGCAATATTTAACGTTGGAACTGCTCGGTGCAGTTTCTCCCCGCTCAAGTCCGAGAGAAGTATTATCTGCGGCGGAGCGAGTGTCATCCGGGTGGGTGTCAAAATAATTTATTCGCAAACGACGACGCTACGCAGCGCAGATATCTCGGCTGAATATATCTGGTATATTTCGCAGCGATCTGATGGTCCGAAGTAGGCGTTTCGGAATCCATTTACCGTCGCTATATGGAGAAGATTTTTTTTCAATAACAATGCAATGATATACAGTCTATTCCATTTTAGGAATGTAACAGGGAAATATTGTATGTGGAATCCGTCAAACGTTATTTAAGGTAATCGTCTCTTATTGGGGAAATAAAAGATTTATAATTTGGTTACGAGCTTCCCCTGTTTACCTTCCTTAAATGCCCTAAATGATGTGATTTATTTTCGCAAATAAAAAGATTGGAGGTAGAGTTAGAACACATCTAAAGTGGCTTCTGCTATATTCAAGCGCTAAATGTAATGATAATTATTAATTTTGCATTTCAATAGAGACCACAGCCCATTTGTTAAAAAGGTAAGGAATGCAAGTGTACACATGCATTATATTATTGGTGCGAGACACAGGCAATAAAGGGTAAAGTGAGTGTGAGAAGTTACGTATATAATCGGGCTTTATGCTACAACATAAAATACATTTTATCTGTGTAGTCGACAAACTGCAAAATCTAACAACCAACTTCCTCATGTCACGTTCTGTATACCTTGCGCGTTATTATAAATGTATGATGCGATTTGTTCCATCTGGATAGTCTTGCCTCTTTTGCAACTGCAAAAATATAAATAGAGTGTGTGGATATCATTAATTATAGTCTTTGCTTGGCAGATTGCAACTGCTGCGTAAAATTAATAAACACGTCAGATACGTAAGTTAATAGTTGATTAATCTTCCTTGAAAAAGGCTTGAATGCCTTCCGGCATCGGTACAAAATCATAAATTACCCTCCCATCCCAGAAGGTAAGGTCAAATGTGGAACTTGTTAAGTAACCAATGCTACTAACTCAATGGAACATTTTTAATCAAATTTTCGAATTAAGGATTTAGAAAGGGTTAAAGTAACAGAGAATCATGCACCAGATGAACATATAAAAATTAAGTATGAAAATATTTTTGATAACTTAAGAATAACTTAATCTTATTTCGTGTATATGATGACTAGAGATGACCAAGGTGTAATTATTACTTTTTTGCAGCGACTAGACAGATTCGTGTCTATTCGTCTCATGAGAGGGTGTTCGTGTTGCCTGCTGGTTACCCCGATAAGACATGAGTCTACCTAGTCGCTGCAAAAGTAATAATACACCTGCCTTTGCCATCTCTAATGATGACTACAACGATATATATA
>LR737380.1:40068567-40082954 GCA_902655005.2 Marronus borbonicus | reverse complement strand
TCTTAACTTGTCATGGTGTTCTAATAGCAATTATTTTCTCGGCGTTATTTACAACACTATTTATTATGGTGCATAAACATTCTATTAATTTGGAAATTTACGTAATAATCTCGACGAGACAGATGTTAAAATGTTAAAAATGTGCACGGTATAGTCCAAATTGATTTATTTCACTATTCAGGACGTAAATAAAGGAAAGCTTTCATCGGCACCGAGCGAAACAAATTACGATGATTAATGGAAGTAAACGATCCCTGTTAGCTTGTATGTAATGTTGGAGAGTATGCAACATTGCATCGAACATAGATGGTTACGCTAGTTTAAATTACCTATCTGTTTCTTCTGTGTTACTCTCTGCCATTCTTATAATTGTTACAATGCTTCACAATAGCGCTATAAGCGTAGGTATTTAAATTAAATTAAATATGCAATACCGTTATGTTAAATCAAGAAGATGTAACCCTTATGGCCTAAAGTGGTACATGAAGAAATGTCAGTGTCTTTATGCGATACAAGTAATTTTAGGAAATTTACTTTGTATCGATAAAATTTTTGTTTACATGAAGCAGTTGCAGGTGTCTAATCAACTTCGAAATTAACAGGCGTTAAAAATACCCTACAGAAAATTGATGTCACTTGCAAACTGATGGCGCAGCATTTGCATAGCATGTGTTTCGTTGCCTTCAAGAAGGCATAAAGGGCAAAAAGAAACCTAAGTATTGGTCAAAAAAATAATTTCAAAGCAATTGCTACAGGTCATGCACGACTCAAACTGCTAAAATAATCTTTATTGTGAAAGATCCATTTCATTTTTCTCTGACATAGAAATACCTACATATCAAATACATTTAAAACTGCTGAATAAACCAGCTAACTCGATGCAGCTAAATTGTCTAGTCGAGATATCGCCAATAGCTTACGTTTACTGAATTCAGTACGTAACGTACGCAGTGGTGGTTGCATTACTTTGTTTGCTTAGGTTCTCCGCGTTACCTAACACTATTTAATATCACTA
Source organism: Marronus borbonicus (assembly GCA_902655005.2). Taxonomy (NCBI): domain Eukaryota; kingdom Metazoa; phylum Arthropoda; class Insecta; order Coleoptera; family Scarabaeidae; genus Marronus; species Marronus borbonicus. The sequence continues at coordinate 40,081,939 of LR737380.1, read as the reverse complement.
GCGGGTATGATTGATTATGATTATAGATGGTCGAAGGTGTAAATCGTTTCTATAGTGACTTTTTTTTGAGTTCAGTTTCTCGTATGTAGGTACTTTTGTATATATAATAGATGGGAGGGACTTTCAATTAATGGCTGGCTTGTTAATCTTGGACGGACCGACGTCGAAAGTCATCTTTGTATAATTCTTGTTATAGTCTTAACTACATAAAAATGAGAATAGGGCCCTTTTCGTTAAATTGCTCTCTTTCTAAAAAAGGAACATGTATTTAGCTCTCTCCAAATCGAGAGCATCACTGTCAATAACATTCCTTTGAAGCTGCTCCCAACAATAAATATTGCCAGGTGGATGAATTCGTCTTAAAATTAGTCTCATCTACTGTTAAATTTGTTTACGATTTTAATTGGTGTTCGAAACCTTGACTGTGTTTGACTATTTCGACTTTTATAACGTTTATTAAGGTTTAGTAAAATATTTACATACTAATTTGTAAAAGTATACACTTTTAACGTAAACCAAACATACAGCTTAGCTTTTTAAGACACCTAAACACGACCGCCGCTTTGTCGAAAGAAATAAAGGATTCGGTCCGATTCCGTTCGAGGTCGCACAGTGACCACCGTATCCGTTGTGCGCTGGGCCTAAACATCCACGGCCTATTAATAGTCAATTAAGAGATGCTTTCGTACCACACGCGCTAGAGTCGTAAAATATTGTCGCGATATCCGATTTCTTTCTTGGGGTTTTTCGTCGACGTGCGTGCTGTTTTACACAGAGCGCCCGTTTGGCGCAATGTGCTAGAAGTGATTTCATTGATTCCGCGAATACTATAAACCATGAGTTCATTTCCCGTTTTATGTATTTTATAGCTTGCTTTCATATGCGTGTGTGTATTTATATAAACATAACGATCATCTCTTAATTCGTTTCAACCTTAACCTCGACTTTCATAAACGTTTAGAATAAAATTACCAGGAAAGAATATTATTTCAAAAACAATTTTTTACCGACGGCTGTTACATATTGTCGCAACAGTAAAACAGAAGCTGTATATTATTCGGGTGGAACGCAATGTTAGGAAATCCCATACGTGGTTTCATCGTTTAAACCCAAATATGGCGATCAAATAGATCGTATTTAGCTTTTATAAATTTAATATGGTGGCGATAAGGGACTGAAACGGAGTTTGCTTATTTTAGAATTAAAGTTATTGGAGTGTTATTGGAACGATATAAAAGAAGAAAATACAATTCACAGAGAGTCTCGCAAGAAACGAAATACTTTGCTGGACTATATGCTGTTGAATACAAAAGCGATATTGATGCACTGCTTTTAATCAACTCAAACAAAGGAATATCGATATTAAAATTAAATATTTGTACTTTTTGGGTGTATAAGAATAATCAAAAACAGAGTTATTCATAAAAAGGGATTTACAGCTGAATATTAACAAAATTATAAATTTACCGTCACTGAAGTTGGTCAGTACGAAGGATACCTTTCAAGTTTTTACAAAAACAATTTAGAAAAATAACGTTTTTTGTACAAATCGCTTTATTGTTCTTCAAATTATTCATCATTAAGATTTATACACTTTTACATGCGGTTGAACTAATACTCGACAAATTTTTTCGACTCTGAAGGTAATATCCGCTAAACAAGGCTTGAAGGCTTCAACAGCTTTTTGAAGTGTTTTGCAAATATATTCAATACGGCTGTATGATACCTTGTAACTTCGTGAATGAAGTTAATCCATTAACAAAAAAAATGTTAAAGTGCTCAGTAAATATTTATTTTTTTGACAGAAGTACACACAATTTGTAGCACTTTCAAGATGTGGTTAATTTATCAACCCTAAAGAAAATTTTTTGAGGAATTAAAAAATTAAAAATCCGCGAAGTTATTTAGTGAATCACTATTACCTAAAATAATTTCCATTAAAATTACCCACAAACCCGATTTTGCTTTAAGATTTTAATATTCCCAATACCACCTAAACGAATTAGCAAAAGTTTACAATTCACGACCGACATTTGTAAATACACGAAACGCTAAGCCTCGGGCGGTAAGGCGACAACAGTTATGCCTAACTAATTACAAACGGAGGTCTCTAACATCAAGTCGCTGCCTTACGAGCGGCGAAGCAACAGGTGGCATACAACAGTAAAATAATATTGATTGTTTCCTGAGTACCGCTTCCTCACCATTCTCAGACAAATTACAAATTGCAATGTAAATACTGCTTCACGTTTAGCGTCCTAATTTTGCCGTAATTCGCGAGCATTATGCCGCTTAATAACGCGTATTATTAGTGTGCGTTCGTATTGTTTAGCGTGCCCCTTAAAAAGAGATTGTAATCATAAAATTATTCCATTGTTTCGGGTGCCCCTATTAAATTTATCGTTATGGATGCCCGCATTAATTACTGCCACAAATGTCAGCATCGATACTTGACGGATAAGCAAGCTAGCTAACCGTTTTTCTTTGAAAGAATTCTGTTACTTCTTACTTTATTTACAGATTTTTTTATGTAAGAATGAGAAAAGGCATCGATAAAGAAAGAAGAAATAAACAGAGGAGTTTGTTTACTTCTCTATTGATGGGCGGTATTTGTTCTTGTTTTATTATTTTGTATAATATTTCCAGTATTTCGTTTCTGTAATATATACGTTGCAGCCACTTGTAATGTTCAATGAAAAATTTATTAAACTTGAAATTAGATTAGCTTTAATAAATTGATCGATTGAAATACATATAATTCCAAAGCTTACACCGCATTTCTTTGAAGACTGACTTTATTTCATACTACGAAGACGTAAATTATTTTTTCTGTTGTTCACATTTTAAGTGGAGGTAGATGACTCACAATATCAAGTGTAATTACGCAGCCCAATAAATGGAAAATATTTTTTTAGTCCGTTGCCTTAGGAAGGTGAATATGTATATATAATTAGCTTATCTTACTCCGAAATTACTCTTAAAATAAACTTACGTAACGCATTCGATGATAACGTTAAGAGAAAAATTCCTACGTCATTAATGTACGCACTTTTAGGAGGAACCACATCTAAAAAAAATCTCTTATTACATCATATTAAGGGTTACTTATGTTTTTAACAGCTTTAATAGAAATTCACAGTCGAAACAGAAATTAATCAAAATGTCTTATTTCTAGACATCGAAGTCATTTAAGCTGTCAGCAATTATATCACATCATCGGTATTGTTCAGCATCGTTACCTTATCTGTAGATCCTGCCATGCCGTTAAATATGAAATTAATTTAATTTTGCCTTTTAAACACTGAGTTCTGAATATGTTCCACTTTGTTTACCGTGAGAGGAATTTTAAATTAATTAATAACGTTTTTAGAAAGAACCAGTGCCTTAGATTTCCTGCCATTACACAAATCTCTTTTCCCAACATAATATTCCAACCGTTGCTAACTCGCGTTCTGATACTTCTCGTTTGAAATTGATTATCAACAGTATAGCTGAATAAGTCACCCATCGTAAGTTACAACATGCACCTAATTTAACGATAATTTCTCGAAATGGACCAGTCTATCATCCTCCTCGTTCGTGTGATTTAACACCCTTAGACTTCTTTTTTTTGGAGTTATGTTTAGTTTATGCCAACAGACGAGTAAGATTACACGAGGATTTCTAAATTACGTCATTTTATTTGATTTGCTTCCTTTTTGTAAAATACACCGTCCTAACAAAGAGTGCAATTACGTTCGAAAAATGTTTCTTGTGGGATAATTTGGTGTATTTTGTTGACTGGCGTTACAATCTGGTGCCCCATTATATCTGCTCCGACGTGGGAAGTCTGCTTAGCATTCGTTCGCTTATCCCTTTTTAATTTTCCTAAAACGCACGATAAAAGCAATCCTAATCACTTCTTCCATATCTGATTACAGACGGAGGAATAAATCATTTTTCTGAAAGGATGTTACAATATGGGAAAACATTTATTCCGTCTTTCACATCGAAGGGAAACAATGAAGCAATATCTATCCCGTCTTGTTTAGTCAACAAATTTGGTCATAAATAATTCAATGAGAAATTGAAAACGCCTACGGACGGGGATTACGCAACGAACCATTCAATCTTCCTTTAGAAAGCAATAGATGCATTAAATAAATCATTAATAGGAAGGTGAAATCAATAATTCCTGTTACACATAATGTCGTGGTCATTCGCCTAAGTAGAGGCAATATGAATCAATTATTCACATTTCGATTCGATAAGAATGTAATCATTCATATTTTCCATTTACTATTTTTCGTCACGCCACAGGAATGGTTTCTAAGAGGTAGAGCCCCTATCTGGTGGTATAAATTATTTATTAGACAATTGTAATATCGATCAAAGTGCGACTATCAATGGCATTAGCGGTTGTGAAGCATGGGATATGGGCAAAATGGCTACTTAATTTATGGAAAGTTTATGCTTTTTCGTTAATTGATTCCGCCTGCTTTGCTTAATAATGTATTGAGTAAATAATTGGATAATTTTTAGTTTTTATTTGAATTCTAGCATTTTGATAATTTAAGTTTACGTCTAAATATTTTTTTATTAAAAACACACGAAAATCGTAGGCAACACTATTTGTATGGGATGTAGCAGTGAACATACGGTACAACATAATGTCATGTTTGAACAAAACCAATGATGGAGGAGATGAATTGCTTCGTCACTGGCGCTTGTTGTTTCAGGTAGACTGTCTGCGAAACAGATCTATGTTGATTACTGTGTAAAACCTTGTGTATGTTGAGAAAGGACCCTAGTGGCTCTAATATTTCAGTATTCAGAAACTTTGCCTACGTTTGATATTAAACATATCGTCCTGTAGTTGTCCTTCTTACGAATTGATGCTCTTGCTGAGATTTTGAAACAATTCAGGAAATATAACGGATGTAAACGACAAATTAATGAAGTAGGTTGAAGGTGTTGTAAATTGGTTGAAGAACTCTTTAAAAACATTTGTTGAGATGTTATCTGAGTGAGTTGTATGTTTATTTTTTAAATGAGAGATAGTTGTATTCATTTCCGCCTCCGTAAATGCGAACAGGTGTATATTGCAAGTGTTATTGTTCTACTGATGCACTTGGCATGCTATCTAGTGCAAGGCCAAGAGCTTGAAAAGTCTAATTAAACATACCCGCCAAAGCTTGAGGATTCGTAATAATTTTTCCATTTTCTTCTAATGAGAAACCTGAGTAGATTTCAAATCTCTGTCCATTCTCCGCATAGTTTTGTATTTTCTTTTCGTTAGAAACTAAATTAAAGAATTCCTTTTTTTCTCGCTTCTATTTACTTTTTTACGACATAGTATGTATACTCGCTGTGTAAAAATTGTAGCTTTTCACCTTTACAATTGAAGTGGTTAAAAAGAGTGCCTTACAGATAGTAGAAAATTGTAACAAATGTTAGAGTTACTAGCTTCTTTATTCAGAAGCCAATTACTTTGCTACGAGTAAAGGTATTAACTATTGTATCTAAATTAAATTAGTGGTTAATATATACCGCCGCAATTTGAAAATAAGCGTATAATTAAAATTCAGCTTCAGAAATTGATAAACAGGTCTGCGCCGTCCGAATACAACGCTCCTATCGTGCTATTTAAAAGCGCAAGCCTCTATTTCCTATTCGAGATTTTAATCACTGTTCGAAGAGGCGTGTGAAATTACAAGGGTGAACTCGATTTAGTTTACACCTAGTATAAATACGCGTCGAACATGACTTTAGGAAAGTATTACTTATTGGATTTGTGTTAAGATTTGTTGCCAAGCGAAGCGCGCTCTCACATCAAATGGTATTTGACGTCGGTCGCGTCTACAATAACAAATTCAATATCTTCGGTTTAATTAACCTAAAACATCAATCAACGGGCATGATCCGCGGCGCTTTCTTCACTGTGGTGGTATCAATAGAGACGTTTTTTACGTGCTTAATTTATTAACATGAGTCAACAATAAAATAGATCGAGAGCGGAAGTGCAGGAGTTCAGCTCGAATTGGAACAGAACCATATATACTAATGCTTGTTTATACTACGAATTCAGATAACCTATTTTAACATGAATTACAAATCACGTACAGACGTTAAGATAATTCGCTGTAATAAGAATCAGCGCAGTAAATCGTTGTTTCATTCTACCTGTTACGAAAAAGAAAACAGAACGCCTACGGTTTGGCATCTACGCGTACAGTTTTTATTTGCTCTTCTGAGTTTTCTTGCATTGTATACACATTCGTAACCCGATTACTGTAATTATTTATTTTACAAATGCAAAATATTTAGACTTTTATATTTTCCAATTAACGCGCATAACCAAATAAGCTTAAAGCGTCCAAGATTATTTTTTTACTTATAAATTATAACCTGGTTTCGAATTACCAATGGTTGCTATAGGTAATTTTAAACTTTCCGTGAAAACAAAACATCTGGTCCAGCGATTCACGGAGGTATAATATTTAAAAGCAGTAACATATTACCCCCAACGTCTCTCGCAATTGGATAATAAGGAGATTAAATGGTTAGGAATGTAATGCACTGTCAGATAGATTTATCTGTTTGGACGTTAAGCTTTATGTATATGTATATATATTTCTATTTAAATAACTTATCAACCTTGAGCACTTTTTTAGTTGTGTGAGACGCAGCGAGTAAATTACTAAAAATTGTACAAGCCAGTTTATGGTCTATTAATCTCTTGTTTAACGCATGTGCTCGAAGCGTGCAACTTTGACAACTCTACCCTGTAATAATAAACTTTAGTAGTGCGTATCTTAAGCATAAAAAAAGTTTCTAGTAAAGTAAGTGTATCTGTAACATTCATCTGTATTAATTAGAATATCAAAATATAGAAGGAAATTGATGAGGATTAGAAAAGACGAACTCACTGCTTTTAATAAACTTGACGTAGCATTGGGAGCAGTAGTGCGAAGTACGTAGATGCAAGTCGTAAAGTGAAGGTTATAGATATTGAGGCATTAAAGTCGAAATGTAAAAATACAAATATAGACACACATTAATGTAGGATGTGACACTTTCATCACGCTAGATGTAGACAATGCATCCAAACAATTTCGAAACTGTTGCTAATAAAACTCTACATCCTTACACTCCTCCAAAGCGCTGCCTTTATCAAGTTGTATTTGGTCTAACGGTAATAATTATTCATTTAGAGATGTCTTTCGTTGCCTTCCTTATTCCTTATTATGCCGATCGGTAAACCCCGTCGGCTTTGTACACGTTCCTATACATACTTGTCACACGTTTGTACCTGTACGGCTTTGCCGATTAGCATAACGGAAATGCGGATTAAAGCGTTGTACGAACTTTGATCAAAAAATACGCGGTTGCATATGTTCAATTGCCACAATTTTTTTTTTGTCTTTTCACTTGCCGCTAACGTATGTTAACATAGGTGGCCATATTGCGTTCTTGGCTATCGAAAAGGTTACACGTGGTTAGGTGTGTTCGACGATTTTCATTTGTGAAAAAGTGTTATTAAATTTTGGACGGAATAAAGTGTGGCATCGATTTGGAAATGTATTTTTCGCAAATGTTCTAATCGTTTGCAAGTAGTATAAACGCTTCCGATAGAGCCGTGAAGACATTGGAGATGACCAACTTCCTGAAAGTCCCAGCATATCAACAACCGATGACAACAGGAAAAGAAAATGAAAAAAATGGTTATGGGCAATCATCGAATTATTATCTAAAGGTTTGCCGATGATGGCGGTTCATTTGGCTCGCGTCAAACAATTTCTTCTGATGTCTTGGGCGTGAAAAAATGGAGTTGCTGAATGAAATCAACGATTACCCAGAACTGCCTAAAGATCGAAAAAGCACGTTAAGTTCGATTGAATATGAAGATGCCGTTCACCGTATTTTTCGGTTCCAACGGAGTCACGATATCGCATTTTTTTTACACCAGCCTTTCACGTGAAGTAAACGCAGGAATTTGCTGCGAAATCATTCATGCCAGTTGCGCCACAATAATGCTTCTGCTCACACTTCACTGTTTATACCTTGGCCTCCGTATTTCCGGGACATAGCCACATGTGACTTCCTCCTCCTCCTGAAATTGAAAAAGAAACCATACCGAAGAGTGGAAAACGCACTGGCACAGGTATATTATATCTTCTTTCATTCTTTTGCAAAAAACCAGAAGGTTCTTACAAGTAACAAAATGTAATTACCAAAGAATTTCTTTTACCGTTTCGCTTCGAAAGCTACACAACTTTATACTATTTTAAATAAGTATCTGGGAACTCTTTACGGTTATTTCCTGCGACCGAATACATAACTTTCGTTTTGTAAAATGTTACTGCGTGTCTCCTAACGTTATTGTCGCAAATTTACATGCATTCGAAACACAAAACCAGTGAGTGTCTGTATACCCGCGCACTGTATAGAGAATATTGAGATGGGTACACAATGCCGTCGCATTCGACGACCTCATATCCTGCAGCGTGAATCTTTTGAATTCGCTTGCAAAGTGCCATTTCGCGCCACCGCCAATGAATAAAGTTATTATTCGGCGATGACCTCTGTGATGTCATCACTTGAGTGCTTTGCACAAAAGCCCATAATGAACCGTTTAAAATGTCCTATCATCCTTCTATCGTTCCATAGTCGTTCGTAAACATACTCTAAAGTCGCCCAACTGCTTTGTCTACGAATATATTCTTGTTGCCAAATTCCTATTGATCGACATCGTAATAATGATACTGACAATTACTATGATAATTGGAAAAACGCAACCTGGCAACTCCGTTCACTCTTATTGTCTCTTACTTTGTTCATAAGTGCCCCTTGAGTAATGTTAGAATGGTGATTATTGAGAAAAAAATCAGTTTGAATGAAATCGAAATTTAAATGATGCGAATTGATGTTGTTGCTTTATTGCTTGTTATTAATTCTGGATATGCTTTTATTTATAAAGCTTACGTAAAATAATAATAATATTTCCGATCTAGCACACTGCAGACAAGAGTGTATGCGTTTAAGTTTATCGGAAAAAGTCTTTTGAAACCCAGCCATAAAATTTTTCACTCGAACGCGGACCAGAAATTTATTCCCGGCTGTCGTAAAATTATTCCGCGCCGGTCGTTTTACTAGCCTTTTACATTTCCTGGCGTATTTGTTCTTTGGATTTCGGACATAACGTTTCGCAAACAAGACCGGCCTCTCAATCTCCGTACAACCAAACGACAACATGACAGAGCGTCCCATCACCGCGGGTGATTTCTATTTATCCTTTCTCACTTAATTTCCCGAAAATCATTTAAATGATCTTCCATCGTTCAACGTAATTGCTGACGTAATTTTGCCTAAGTACTTACTTAATAAACCGTGAGAGGAGAGATGATTTATGAATAGTTTACGAGGTCACGGGCCCCGGTTGAACGTCCCATAGGTACATACGGTCCGCGAGCACGAGGAATTAGAGCAGAAGAATGCAGAAACGAAAATTAATGATTTTTACCTGGTTTACGTTGGCGAATATATTTAATTTCGCCAATGCTAATAATAGCAAACACTGTTGTCATGTAATGCGTAAGACAGACTTGCTTCGTTTGTGTATCGACTGAATAAATTGTTGCTATTTTAAGATTCTGCGTACAAGAACTTGATATGGGTATTGGATTCTGCATCCCGTTTGCGTATTCGAAGTGAACATCAGCATATCAAGTCATTTAATGATCAAACGACTCTCGCCATACATCAGGTTGCCAAATGATTAAACATCTACGTTACTCTAGTTATTCCAATTAAGCCGTGGAGACGGCCAGGCAACATGCATACGCAACATGCATACGCGAATAGAACAATGCATTTTAACTAGTCGAATCATTCGAAGTTCAATTAATAATGGTGTGCTGATAATGGCCATTGTCTCGTTCTAACTGTAGCGACAACAACGGTGTATACACACACATCTCACGGAGAGTTTGTACGTGTACGCGTTTTTAAACTCTTCGGAAACCAGTCGAACGTGACGCAGTCGTCGGATTGGCGTTGCTTGCTTTCGATTTTATTCCTTTACGTTCGTACATCCAGGCATAGAGCTTACAGCCGATATTCCTGCTCGTTAAGAATCGTGTATGTACATCGACATGTTTAATAGGTGTACATATGTGCCGGTATTGCCCAGTCAAGCGGTGGGATGAATATGCGTTTATTACTAGTCGCCACACTTGCGCGCTGTACTGCTGTTGTTGGTGCTGCTGCTTCATCCGTGAAAAAGTTGCGACGCTTGACTGAAGCATTTATTGCTAATCGTATAATGCGGAATGGATTTTAATTAGAAGTTCGTTGTATATGCATAATTGCGGAATCGACGGGCTTTAGAAATGCAAATGAGGCTTTAAATTAACAACATCGCTTCACGGAAATTGTTTGTGAATCGCATGTGCAAACGGTAAAATTCGTAACTCTACAACTTACCAAAGAAGGAAAAGGACCCAGGTGTTTCCTGCTAATTTCGAAACTACGCGTTAGTGGCAATTTTTACTTTCTTACAGGCTAATGAAGCAATCTGTTAATTTGCTATAAAATCGAGGAACATATAAGCGCAAGATATAACTTAGTTCATCGATGAGGCATGGTTTCACTTCTCGTAACCCACAAAGTAATTGTGTGAAAAAATAAAAATTTCGGGTGGAGGTTTTCGTTAGATGACTTTTTATGATTTCAGTAAACACAACAGCAATACAGCGAAAAGCTTGGTTGAACATTTGGTCATGAAGCACTACTGCTTACAACGGATTTGCTCAAGAAACTTGGATACGTACGTAGGAGTCGGAAACTAAGCACCAAAGTTGTTCGTTGACGAAGACATCGCAAGTATTGGTTTGAAAGATTGAAGAATAGTTAACGACAACATTTTGTTTTCGCATTATCGTTTATAATGGCAACTCTCACACGGCACGTTGAACAATTGACTAGTTGACGGAGAAAGACATCTGATCAAATCTGATCATGAAAAATAATTTGGTGCAGCTGCTAATATATTGGTATGCAAGAAAACATCCTTTGAAATGGACGTCCGTTGAAATTAAATGTAGTATCATATGATTTTCTATTTATTGTTTTCATTCACCGAGCAACTTATATACCCATTTATTACTTTACTCAGGACAAGGTGGAGCTCCCCTTGTCTTCTTGTTTTTATTTATGCATAATAAATATCCCAGACGTTTCTCAAATGACTCTTGCATAATTTTTAAGCATGGTCAAGACATTTCTAAGAGCTTTCAGCAATTATTGTAAGATTTCTGGTTTTAATATTTGGTATTCTTGGAAAATGATGGTAATTACAATAATAATCGTTATACCCACTTCTAATTCTAGCAAAAATAAGCTTGATGTAATATTAATAACACATCTAATTAGTAGCACCGAATTTTTAGATCTTAAGTCGTAGGCAGCACATATTTATTTTGTATTTATACAAGCTTATTTAATGGAAGTTCTCGAAATCATACACAGTGTACGAATACTTCATGTTACCAATATATCAAGCAGCAGTTCAGATGAAAGTCTTTTTTTTTTTAGTCGATCTGACCTCACTCGTCCGTCTGTGCAAACATTTATTTTTATCGGACTGACCAGTCTGTCGGCCTAATTATGGACCAGATTATTTATTTACATTGCAGGGCGATGTCTAAATTATGAGCCGAGTATTGCGCGAACAGTTTAGAAGGCATCCGAAGCGCTGGCTACGCATACTAAGGCGCATTGAAGAAGGCACATGAAAAAAATAAACATATAGAAATATTTATCGCATCACGTCGATGTGATTTAATTGTCTACTCTGCTCAAGAATATTCGAAGAATTGCCATAAAAATATGCCTTAAGTCATTGTGTATTTCTATGTGTTATGCTAAACAATTAATGCGATCAAGTCAAGGTCTATACTGTCTAAACGCTGTTATGATGTTTCTCGCACTCATCTGTATCATGCTTGTATAAATATGTTATCCTGTTTCACATTTTAACTGTCACAAAGTTATATAAAGCGAGGAAAAAATATGCTAGGTGGAAGATCCACTATTCCCACGGAATTAACAATAAAAGAAAGCGTGACATTTTAGTTTTTTTTTATATCAAAATGGTTTGGGTTCAATGGAAGCATCTGCAATGCATTCAAGAGTTTCAACTGCCTCAGGTAATATTATACTTCATTGTTGCGTTTTCTTTGTAAAATGCAGCATCGCATACAAATTTTAAGTTTTTTTGTGGTACAAGATTTGCAGACTTTTAAATTATACCTCCGTCCGTTTTAAAATTTTCCCGTCATTAGATCGATGCACTCTTTTATATTGTATTTGGATATACATGCCTTTTCGCACTTGCGCTGCTATTTTCCCTTGTTTACTGTTTATTATTTATTGCATCTACCACTAAGACGAATATATATTCTGCCCAGAACATATATTTGCATTACATATGTTGTACTTGGAAAAAAGTTAGGTGAATAGTAAGCATTATATTTATGAACGTTTATTATGAATTGATTATTATTAAAATATTCCAGATGACTTCATAATTTTAATATTCATCTTGTTTATGAATGGTCGATGATATCACGAGCTAATGTGAATGAGTAAAAGAACCCTTTCGTTTGCTACATTATTGAAGCTGCAATATCATAAAAAAGTACAATGTGATGTGGACTAGTAAATGATTAAATTTACCATTCATCAACATTAAAAACAAATTGCCCGTTATAATAAAATTACTATTAAACGGCGCCTAGATCTATTATTAGAACTTGTCATAGCTTATTAATAGATTTTGTGTAGCAAAGAGTATCATAAGATGAAAAAAAAAACTGGTATGATGAGAATTCGCGAATGAACGCAGCCGACAGCGTCGCAATGAATCTGTCGACCAGTTATATCTCAATTACTTTCAGAAACCTACGTTGTATGTTTATCTAAGGCTGCTACTTAGCTACGAATTTATATCTTGGAATTTAAACATATGATGTATTGGAAATAACGTCAACTGCTTCATTACATTGCGTTAATAAAAGTAAAAAGGTCGACGTTCGACTAACTCTCGCACATTTCAAAATACAAAAGAGAATATGATGTTTTACTGAATAACGTGATATGTATTTGGGACGCTCGCCAGTTTCTTAAAAAAGCAGAAAATTTTTACATTAATAAGTGTCCTTCTTTCCTTTGTCATTAACACAGTCCCAGAGTCCCAGCACACTGCAATGATCTGATCGAGTTTTATAGAGAAAGAAGGATTTAACATATATAAGATTTTATGCAGACTAGTAGAAATGTCTTTCGGGTGATGTCGTGTAGTTAATATTTTACTTGACGTTTCGCTGACCAT
>LR737380.1:40018180-40063567 GCA_902655005.2 Marronus borbonicus | reverse complement strand
ATACCATGAGGAAGCTAAGCTATCTTAGTATTATTTTTTGGTTATTGTTTTCAATGTAAAAGACAGCTTTTCTTAACGTCAAAAAAGACCGCATGAATACATATTGGAGTCACAATTCTAGAAAAGTGAAGGTAACCTCAATTCGTTTTAAGATCCAAAACCACACGAATATATTGTCAGATTTTATGTACCCTACTTCGGGAAGAAGAGACAAATAGAACACATGTGCTCCACTAGCTTACTTATGCTTAGTGAATGCGTATGTGGTGCATCTTAGAGAGATTTTTAGCACGCCTCGTCGATTATGCGTGTCATTGGCGACATGGAAACCTTCTATCGTAAAATATTATTAGAAATATGTATTACGTAACGCAGCCCGAAACTAAAACTTAATATATGCGTCGCTGTCTTTCTCATTCACCACAACGATATTTTATACGTGAAATTACGTCATGGGCGTTTTATAACGATTATAACTTATGACAGCTGAATATATGATGGTTTTCTTTTGTTTACAGGTAAGGAAAACGTTTGCAAGAAGTCACCTATATCACGCAGAAACTTATTTACGTGAGTATGTGCGAGTTTATCTACAAATAATGTATGCAATGTATGCATGCTTAGCGTTCTCGATAAATTTCCATTTGTTTTCATCGTACGTATGTCTGTACTTTACACGTATAGATGCTTATTATTTACGAATGTGAGTTTGAATCTTCGACCGTGGCCTATAAAATAACTATATACATATGAGCAAATATATAAATATATATATATATATACATGCACGGTTTTTTTATATGGACGGCGGGAGTAGCACACCAGTAAATCTACATTTAGATGACGTAGAAATCCACACAACAATTGGCTTGACGAACGTGTGGGGGGTAGCATATCGGATGAATATGGGAATACGCTGCTCCGATGTCCTTAGAATAATAAGTAAAAGTAGAAAATTCATGTCAAATCAAATGGTAGCTGCATCATCTATAAGCTAAATATCTCCGTAAGCTTAGGCAAAATGGTTTATAGTTTGCTTTTATTTGAAAAGTTGATTGTGTGATCGATAATATAATAACACATAATGCTTAATAATAATAAGTTTATCTAAAACTATATTTAAGAATACAGAACTCCCATCTTCCAATTCAATGCTTTTTACCTTCGCGGAAACTATAAGTAAAAATATGTTCGCATACGCTTATAAAGTAATGTTTATAAAAAGTGATAGACGTCTCTGCACCCGCATTTCAAAGGAAGCTTGTCGCGCTTTATTGAATTTCATTGCTGACGGCGAAATTTACGATATTGAATGGAATAAACGATTCAATTGTGATGTAAATCAAGCCGTACGTGTGTAAAACGCGAGCGTACATCTTTCATTCATTCATTGAAAAATATATTTAATTATCGTTGTTACTGAAGAAAATTATTTCTTGTAGAATTACTAGCATCTATTTGCGTGTATCTGAGCATAAACACAGCTCGTACAGCGGAGCGCTCTGAGGAGATTAGAACATAGGGTATTACCGTCGCATAATATAAGCATACTGATTCTTATCAATCATCTTGCATACAAATTAAATTATTATTAAATTATGCATACACATAAACCTGATACATTCGCTACTTCTTCCAGCTGAAGCGGAGATTAAAACGCAACGATTTGTGCTTGTTTTGCTTATAGGACGGAAACGGTGCATTTCCGGACATGGGTTTCTATTCAAAATGTATCCTACTTAGATTCATTTGCCTAGAACTTTGTACTCTTAAATTACATTCCTAAATTTCTGCTATTCTGCCTAAACTTTCGATCTACTAATCTCCTTAGAACGCATTCGCTATATACTTATATGTAGTACGCACTCTCATAATTAAATAATACACATAGAAACAGGTTTCAATAAATCCTACTGGTATACCTGCTATCAGGCTATATTTGGCTGCACGTATTCATAAACGCAAAGTTAAATATAGGTATGCCGAATAGTCAGCATTTCTTTTCAATTCAGGTTCCGCTGGTTCATTGTGAAACCGTGAGCAACGTATTTTTTCTCGAAAACGTAAATTTCGGCATCGATTCTAATTATAAAATACAACTTTTGAAATTACGTCGCTTTTTGTAGAACCCGTCGGTTCAATTTTTAAATTTCAAGTTAAAACGAAGAAGTAGCAAAGTATGTGCGGATGAAACTAGCGAAGCAACTTTCTTTGTACGTTTCAGATGCTGTCAATATATTAGAAAACTTCGTGAGCGCTGTTGAACAAGGCGCTATAGTATCGCCCGAACAACCGTAATACAATTGCAAGTGGCCGATATTACACGTACATATCTGTACGTTCATGCTTTAAAAGCAAACCAGCTTATGTAAATTTTGTTAGTTGCATATATTAGATAAATTTATTTCACGTTGTGCATGTGACAACGCTGTCATTCTGTCACTCATGATACTTTACAAAAATTACCTACCTGAAATATACAGGTTGTTAGAAAAAGTATCAGGAGTTTCATCTGCTTACTGTTGTCTTGAGAATGAACGTAAGTGAAAACATTCAATTTCCATGCAAGCTTCATAAGAAGAAACATCGCGCTACCTCGAAGATTTCTGGAGCTAACAAGGAAAGTCTGGTAACTTAGAATCAATGATTTCTATAAAATGTTTATAAAGATGGATAATGAAATAATAGGTTTTTTACTTCTGCTCAAGAGGCATTGATAGAGGCCTAGATAAGTCCATAATTATTAGTAGCTAACGTATTGAAAATGGCTATGCAGCTGTATTTAAATGGCCTGACATTGCCTGGGGTATACGTTGTGAGGTACTTTTTTCTCTTTCCTTGGCATATAATGTTCCTTCCAAAATCTATTTCAATCTATCATCCAGTGGAATTTGCCTCTGCCAGTGGGTATGATTTCTTCTCGACGGCAAATGCGGGAAATTTTTATATTTCTAACAAATGAAGGATACTCTCTTTAATATTTTTATTATATATTTAATAAGTAATTATAAGCTACTGGGGAAAAAAATTAAAAGCAACCTGAACCTTATCCCGCATCAAAAGCTCTCTGAGTAGAAATAGAGAGAACATAGTTGAGTGTAGGCTTTCACATGTAGAACATATTTGTGGTGATGTTACCGAAAGACGCGCATTTGTATTTCAATTTAAAACAAATTTACCAACAATTAGTTTTTACGTAGCTTATTAAAAGTAACACACGTAAACGTGGCCATAACAAATAGATTACTAAAAATATTGCACGTAGTCGGCTGAAGGTTATTAGCTAATGAGATCTATTAATAGACAGACATATAAGTCTATACTTTTTATTGTTATGGCTCTGCGAAATTAAAACAAATATGATTATTGATCGTCAGATGACGATCAATAATCATATTTGTCAAGTTGAATTGTAGAAAGTTGTAACTTTAAGTGTGTTGAAGGAAAGGCATTGTTTATCGTTAATTTGCAAACATAAAAAATGAAGAAGAATGAAATAAAGCGAAACCAATTTCATACTAACAAAGTTAGTGAATATTTCCAAAGATTTAATGGGCGTATCTTTTAGCAAGTAGTAGTACTATGAATGAAGTGCAGTACCGTTCGATGAATAACGATATTGTAACTAAACACTTGCGTTCGGGCCAAATACCCGCGGAAAACCGGAAAAAGAAAATACGCAGACGGTCAATGGACGTGTAAAATTAGTGAATTCCTTTATAAATAAGTAATTGTTAGCTCAGATGCTATTCATAGTCGTAGATCTCGCTGCCAAGCGAATAATATTTATGCCCGTACTATTCACTGCATCGGTATTTCTGTATAGGTGTGTATGAGTGCGATATTCAAAATTCATAGTTTATTATTTATTCTAGTTCCCAGAAGGTTCTGGCCGCAGTCCTAAAAATTCTTTCAGATTTTATGTTTATAATTTAAAGCTGAACTGGAGAAGTCGATTGAGTCTAAACAAGGATTCCTGTAGTTTTAGGATTTTCTTTTTCTCTCGGTTAGTCATATGGTTAGATATATGGTTTTATTTTAGTATATTATAAACATTGGTCTATATTTTACGGATTTCGGTACCGCTCTTGTTTAATAGTATAGAGCTCGTAAGTAATATCTGTTCTATATTAGATTTAGAGCCAAAAAATAATGTGATGCTATTAATGACTTCTAAGGAGTCAAACAGTGAAATAATAGAATAATAGTCACATAATAATACCATCGTATATATTGTAATATTGCAACTAACGTCTCCGAGGTTATTTGTCAGCAGCGCCACATTTTTTGCTGTTAAGCACAATTAAAGAATATATTTTAATATTACCTTAATTGCATTTATAATTCACTACATTATTGTGATTTAAACAATTTATATTTTCTGTAATAAAATTGAACAAAATAAAAAGTTTGTTTTTATTTTTTGTCTATTTGCCTGCTAATAATTTCCCTATTTTAAATGTGCAACATGGCGACGGAATAAAATTAGCCTTCACGTTAAACAATATCAGAAACCTTTCTTCTAGTTTACTATCTTTGGGGAAATAACAAGGAAAAATCTCCACACACAAATTCACAGAAAAATATAACAATACAAGTTAGAGAAAGATACATTACAGTGACCCATAATGCTAATAATGGTTCAAATTGCAGTTTATTTTTTTGTAATTTTTGCTTTTATACGCACCATCAACAATCGAAATTCTATTCATTAACGTCAAAGAATACAACCTATAAACAGCACATTTTAAACTGATTTTCCTCCTAAAATTCTAAACAAAGAATGGTCGTTTTGCATGCGGCGAAACATGGGTTTTCCATTAACATGCATATAACTCTTGCCTTTATTTCTAATCAATAAAGAGCAAAAAGTCAATATTGCAAAAATTAGGAGATTCCGTTCAATGTACATATCAAATAAAACATTCCCAAAACACAATAGGTACCGTAAATAAAATGTATCCTTGTCGGGAAATCACAATTGCGAGTAACAGATTTGCGATCGATCTAATAGCACATTAATTTTTTGCAAAGGAATTCTAATGAAAACAAGTTATCGCGGTTCCGTTAAATAAAAGTGCAACCGTATTGCGTGCATAACGTCGTAAATAGAATTTGAGTTCTCGTACAATTGATAAAGACAAAACACACATTTATCAAACCCACACGCCGGCATTGTGGATGTTACATACGCAAACACTACGAGGTTTTGTGTGCGTGTTAAACTATGCTTGCTATATTAACTGCACTGACAATTTTGTTACGAAATTTGTACCCCTTCAAATGTACTATTTCTAATTTATATCAACGTTATAGCTTCAACTAAATCCTACACTTGCTTTTCTTTTATGTGTAACGTATGCATCATCGTATGCGTTTTATTGAGGAAATTCTCATTTTTGTTTTATCAAATGAAAACATTGCAGCAGCAGTTAAAGCAACGGATGTCAACGTTCCAGTTTAACAGACAGATAGATATAGTGTGCATCACAACGCAAGCAAAGTAAAATTTTATCTAAATTCTCGAAATGTTGTCTCCCGAGTTGTTTGATTTTAGCGCAATAAACTTTCTGAAATAATTCTCGGAACAGTTCGCTAATTTCGGCATAGCGATAATTATGCTACTGCACGCTATTACATCATGGCGATGTTAATAATATTTGTTGACAAATTTATTCTTAAAAGTAGGTCATTGGTGATAAAGTCGTACTACTGGTGAAATAACGGTTCGTAAAATTTTGTACGCAACCATTATATTTCATGGTAACGTTGATACTTACTAGAAAAATTAAAATTATGCGCTTATGCACCAATATCAAGATGAAGAAATCTGTTAATAGCGAATAAAGGGGGTTTATTGGTGTTAGAAATCATGGTGGACATGCTATTAAACTATTAGCGCTAGTAGTAAACATCGTTTCGTGGTTTTCGTTAGAATTGCTCTCTTCTGTGATGTTTTCTTTAAAATAGTTTGCGTGAATCATTCTTTTCGCTTATTTATACAAACTTTCCCTTATGGACTTGCTGATTAAATTTTAGTTTCGTTCCAAATAAATTACTAACGCCCATATATAGCCCGCTACATAATTTACAGCTATTTTAATAAGGTGTCTTTTATAGCTTTATTAAATCCATTGTTTATTAATACTTCTAAACCTGCTCACCATTTCCTGTACAAGTTTCAAAGTCTTCTATTTATTTCGAAGCAATTTACTTTCATCATTTGCACGCGCCAGACATTTGTGACGTCTGTGGAATAAGATTCCACTTCTATTTACATTATACGCTCTAATTATTTTTTCTGAGAGATCGTTAAATAAGGTTATCGATATCGTAGTATCTAGACTTCCGAACGATGTCTATCTTTCCTTGTATGTAGTTACAAAGTCGAAAAAAGAATGTGAAGGCCAAACATCTGTTGCCGAAAATAAGTAAAGATGATCAAATGTGTGATAGTGGTTCGTATTTGTATAATCGATGTGTAAACAGAAAGCCACATTGTGCTTTTAGTAATCTGGAGCTGTGGAATGTATAGGCGGAATGGTCTTGATCTATATAATTTTTTTTACTTGGCGTCTGAAGAGCAGATCATTAATGTGTCAATTTTCATTTTTACGATTGAACATCAATTTTGTTCGCCCTGATGATGACTATACGAAGTCGAAAATTTTGCAAATTAAATGAAGAATTAAACCTAAGCAGCTTCTAATCGTCACGTCTGTCCAGCTGATTTTTGGTTCCAAACAAAACGTCATGAAGAGGGTTGCCCGATGAATTTCTGTCGTCGCAAGGCCTTATTATCTAAAATGTAATGATGTATTTATATGTATAATATATAAGTCACAAATTTCCAGTGAACCGTGGTAAATGAAAAAATATTTCGCAAAAGTAAGGCCAATATTTCGTTGTGTTGACAAAAGACACATAAAAAACCTACTTTATGGATATAACTGCAAAGAATGCACTAGTAACACTAAACCGGTTTCTTGAATATAATAGTAAATCGCGGGAAAACGGGAGCCCCCACCACCCGATTCTAATATATATTGCTAATCTTCCTATAGATAAAGAAAAACCGTAGACACGATGATGAGTTTACAAACTTACTATAAAGTTGGACGGTTATGGCTAAAGATGGAAGTTAGACGATTCCAAACAACAGCGAGTAGAATATTATATCAAGCATTAAACGCTTCTTGTAAACAACTAATACTTTCCCGAAAAGCCACAGTAACTTCTTTTATATTATGCCGTTAATTTATTTATAAGTTACGTCACTTGAACGCCACAGCAAACAATAGCGATGCTATTTATAGACCGACGGCTTATTACAAGTGATATTTGCATTCAATACTGATATACTCGTAACGGAAATTACAAAACCATGGCGTTGTGCGAGTGCTAAATTTAGCCGGTGATCTTTTAAAAAGTCTAATGTTAATGCACTTAGCGGCTGCTTGGATATAACGAACAAAAATTGAGGGATTTGTTTGCCGTCACAGTTTTTAGAACTACTTCTCTCGAGATTCTCATCGGGACTTACAGCTGCATTCTCTGCATGCACTAGAGTCTATTACACAATCGCGATTCACTTTGTATTGTAAAACACGTAAGTTCTGTTGATTAGGCAAAGCCAGCTTGAAATCTAGTAATTGTTTAGTACATGTCGTTTTTACCAATTATCACCGCGCGTAAACTTTGCAAATATAACCGTTTGTGTTTATTTCTAATAAATAAAGAGCAAAAAGAGACGATTGCGTATAAGTAAATAATATAATTTAGTTCAAACTGTCCGTGGATATAAATAATTTCAACGAAACTGTCTTAGATCCTTCTTGTTGAAAGTAGTTGAGAAATTGTGCGAGCGATACATTGAGGGGCGAATTCTGGCTTTATTTCCTCGGTGGCCAAATACTTCGATATCATCTTCGACAAGAAACTATCGGGCCTCATCGTGGGAAAGCTTTTAAGTTCGGGTTATTACTTTTTCCCCCGATGACAATATTAATTTTGGTGGCGGCGCTGGTTAGCAGGAACAACACACTCAACAACACCTAAATATTGTGTAGAAAACTACGTTTTGGGATGTACTTCCTCGTATACAAACAAATTTGTAATTTTAATTTTAATTTTAAACATAAATATGGAAAGGTATTTTTGTAGCTTCCAAATCTCTGTATTCTTCTAAAATTCGTAGTTTTGCATATCAATTCATTGCGCATTAGGGCAAATTCAAAGTTAATGCCTCACATTATTTAATATTCAAAATGCTGAATTTCAGTTCACTACCAATTTGTCATTCGAAAATATAATATACATATTATAATCCTGCATTAATTAGTTTTATGTTGCAGATGCAATATTGGTAGAACGTCAGCTTTGTTGATCGAACGAATTTTATTTCATATAATTTAAACTTGATATACGGAATAGCATGTTTGTTAATACGGCGATCTAATACATATTAAACGTGACAGGTTTGATTTCTATCTGCGTATCTAATTTATCAGCCTAACCAAATACATATACGGTAAATAGATGGACTTCTGTCGCTCCCGCTACTTCTTATACGTATGTGACGTCTATGGAGTCCTACGGAGTTCTTGCGAAATCTCGAGATCCCATGCTGCAGGCACGCCGTTTGGATCCGTACATTTGTTATGTTCTTTTTTCCTACGCGACGTACATATATGGAAGTGACATTTACCTTTGTAATCTGCATATACATACCTATATAGTTACTCGTTATGGTATAATAAAAATCTCTCCAAGTTAAATAATATGGGACAGTGACTCATGCATACTTCGTGGAAACGAAGTCGATGTGTTACAGCGCACAATGCGTGTAGATAACCGGTTGATACTGTTACCCCGATTCAAGTTCTTTTTACTTATGTTCCCAATTATTTCATCTTTTATTTGTATAATACGGCAATAAGTAATCAAAATCTTCAGGAAGACAAAAATCCTCGCGTTTTGAACATCTGTTAATAAGAAGATTATTACTATTCCGTGAAGAATCATTACATAGCGTAACATGTTTTAAAGTTGCAAAAAGTTATAAAAAGACAAAGTTGCGGAATTCGAAGTGTGCACAGACCATCTAGCATTATCACCAAATATTGCTCAGTAAAATTATATATTTCCAACTTGGTTTCCTAATGTTATCTGGAAGTCTTTTCAATGCCAAGAAATTTTATTTACAAATGTTATTTGCGCGTTTATACCTGCTCTTTTAAAGATTTCAAATGCCTGGCAATGCCTAGCTTGTTAACTAACGTTTAAAAGCAGGATCCACTCCTGAGTGAAAAACTATTGATTCTTTTGGTTCTTATTGTTTGTAAGCTCAATCAAAAGTAAAAATATTGCGAACGACGAAAAATATCATCAGTAAGCGAAAATAATAACGCCCTTTAACTTAGGTCACAATTCTAGTAAAGGTGCGATAAATTTTGCTTACGTGCTACAATTTCATTAAAAAGTGTCCTCTTCATACAATCATTTAGTTCAAGAAACGCGAAATGTTCTGGCACCAAAGTTCCAGTTTCCATTCAGCAACAACATATTATTCATTTTCTGCAGCACACAGCTCGTTGCTTCTTTAAGTTTAAGAGACTGTTCATTTCAGAAGTAAAAAGATGTAGTACCATTTTAATTAAAACAAATCGTTAGTTTTTTAATGTAATTAGATGCATAGCATTTTCTGTGCAGTCTAGACAACGTACGAATAAGAAGGAACTATTGTATTACTAATTGTAATTCTTGGGAAAATGTGCCATTAACGATGTCAATTGCACAACAGCTGCTAATGCAAAATTTTAATACAATGTGAATGTTAATCGTGACGACGGGCTACTTAGATTTGTTTACTGGCAACTATCGGCGCAATTTTTATTGCTTTTTATTGTATTCGCGTAGAGCTACGTTAAAATGCTAAACCGGTATGCTTTTTATAAAAATAAGGCGTGCAGTTGTTTCAAATGCAATCCCTACTACATTATTGCTATCGCAGAAGTCATACTACTTTAATGGAACATCTAAAAGTACTCACCAAATACCTATCAATAAGGTTTTATAATAATTTTGTTGACTATTAAGAGGATATCTTGAATCAAAGCTAATATTTAATTTTCCAACGATAATAGAAGCTAACAAAAAAATTAACTTGTTACTGTTATAAAGGCAATTGCCGCCTATTCTTCGCCGGAGAATTATTCTTTTATATCCTGTTTACATCTTTTTTAATTAAATCCTACTTATAGCACCTCGAAATCTTGCTTGGAGATAATTTGTTGAAACTGATACGAATTGAAGTCAGCGTAAGCTTTAATTAATTCGGCAAGTAATAAGAATAATAATTGTTTCTTGTAAATACGTAAATGTTGGGTTCTTTAGATTTTAGAAACGTTGGCTTTTAGTTTCTCTCAGGTATGTCACTGGTGATATGTATGATAAGTACGTTTGTGCTAGTAGACATTCACTAATTACAAGAGGATAACTCGCGACATGTTGTTCCTTAACGTAGATAAAATTTTGTAAGTCTCTTCTTCTGTTCTGTGTACGAATCGGAGTTAGTGGACAGATGTTTAATTCTTTCTGGTATTCAATATAGAAACGTCATTTGGCTTGCTGTCTGAGAGCAGCAGTAAAAGCAAGAGTCTTCAGAAGGGCACATATGAATATTTATTTTGTCTTTCTTATTGACCTATAACAAGAAAAACAGTTTAATATAGAAATAATGGAATAGAGTGTCGTAGGTAAATGGTACGTGTAAAATATTTCGTGGCTTTCTTGCTATCACTTCCTCATGACTAAAGATGAGGCGTAGTTAATTATCCTCCAATGTGCGAATGGTTGCCCGAGAAAGAACGGAGTCCATCAAAAAAATCTTCACCCTAGAGGGACTCGAACTTACAGGGCCTAACTATGCCATAGTTAGGAGCACCGATAGGGCACTGTGAGCCGTTTATAACTTGTCGAATTGTTAAAACTATACCTGTCACATATACTGCCAGATTTATTTAAAAATTGTCCTAAGTGCAGCTATTAAAGTAGATATGTACTCATTGAATTTTGCGAGTATGGGAAAGGAAGGCACGAACCTTCTTTCCTTTGGTTAACTTAATTTAGCTGCGTTTCCTGGCACGTACTGTCGTCCTCTTCAGGCATTTTTTTCAGATTATTTCTGTTCCGCTCTCCATTTTATTTGAAATGTTTCTTATTTAACAATTGCATCGCAATAATTTTTCCATAAATTCTTTCTTTTAAGTTTTGTTGGTTAAAACATTAAAATATTTGTAAAGGTAAGCAAACAAACATGTACATTTAACCATAACTACGACATAAAATTATTCTTACTACTACTGCATGTTAAACGTTTTTATTTTAAAATTAGATTCAGTACTCATAGATCTTGATATTGCGTGGTTATTGTGTCAGGTTTATTTTTTCGAAGATTACACCATCTCAAACGTTAGTACCCGAGCCAACTATGCCATACGTAATATAATCTTAGTAGTATTTGACACTTGCCCACTTTATAGTCAAATTTTACGACTTCGGCTGACGAATAGGTCGATAGAATAATTATTCGAGACGAGTAGTCGGTGATAATCCAGCTTAAAAATACCGAAATGTTCGAATTTGTTGCCGCTAAATTTAGATGTTATTTCATCAGTTAATTGGATTCGGTGTATTAAGCGGAGACACACATACTTTTTTCGATCCAGCCTATCTGATCACGCAAATGCAAAAAAAGCATATTTTTAAATAATACAGTATCGTATGCACGATCCGTTATGTCACGAATTTACATAAAATAATGGCGAAATTGTTTCGGATTTTTTTTTTCGGCATACTAATTGACAGCATGAATAATTAACAGCATACTGTCGATACGCTCGGTTTATGCCTGCATATATGTATATATGCCTTATGCATGCAATGCAATTGGCTTTAACGAGTAATCAGTTCTTTTTGCTCGAAACTACAGACAGATTTATGTAGATAACGCGTTGAGAATGAATAATTATCGTTATTACTGAGCAAAAGGGCGGTTGACTTTTTTATCGTTACGGCACCGTTTTAATTTAATATAGTTTCGTTGATATAAACTGTTGAAGTTGTCGGATAATTTACTGCGAGGATTGAAAGCTCTCCACATGACTACATGAGACGTTGACCGTAAAGTAACAAAACACTGAACGTGACGCACAGAAATAGAAGTCTACCTCTGTTAATGGTGTAACTTGAAACTTGCGCGACACCTCTCTTCGCCTACATGCATAGACGAGAATGGGTTACCAAAAAATATGATGATATTCAATTTCAGCTGCAATATGTTGTTGAAATTCCAAATATTCCTCCGCAGCTGTTTCATTTAATTTCAGTGCGTGTATCAATGGAAGAGTCTATCTAGAAACTAAACAATGTATGGGATGCTCTATTTAAAATAACAAAGTAAACGCTGGGTTCGTCGGTTATCGATCACTTTGTATATATGGTATTTATTACATCTGAAAATTTACCATTTACATAATAGACACAATTTTGCAATTTTCCTGAAGGGTGTGCATTAAATATCGTATTAACTAGATTTATTAAACAAAAGCAGAAAACTGCAATGTTCTCAATTTAATTAATTGATATGTTATTGTTTTTGTCACTTGCAAGTCCTGCAGATTTAATTATTTTCACATAATAGACTTAGATAAGTGATGTTAACTTATTAATGTGTCCGATGTATACACACGTGAACGACGTCCAACAGCAGAGGCTTCTGTTTCTAGACACAAATTGCGTGATTTATGGGAGCCCTATTGGGAAAACTATATATTAGACACCACAGAAGTATTTCTTGGTTATTCTCTTATAATATGTATGTGATCAAATTTCGGGTGCCTCGGGTGCTTATAAATTAAATATTTAATAAGTGAACAAGTAAAAATAATAAGCAAGGTATATTAGAAATGAATAAATAAAAAATTCTGATATTTATTTTTTTATTTAAGGTAAAAAAAAAACGGACGTAGTTTATAGATAACGCACATTTTACAATATCTCTTCTATTCCTATCAACAATATTCGCATTAGTTATTCTCCTAGCGGAGCGTAACAGTAATCGAGTGATCTAAATCTTTCAACTCCACTTGCGTTTGTTAAATTGGCTTCTAAATGTACTTGTCGACTTCAAATGATTTAGATGAAGTATTTGCGAGCACTTACACTTATGACTGATATTTTCTTGAATGGTTCACCAGCACCTTTCGTATTATTGCATTTTAGCCGCTTTATGTTTTCAAATGCGATTCGAATGGAATTCATTTCGCTCTAGAACAGGCTTTCTTACATAATGTAACATGTATCAACACATGTAACGCAAGAATGCCGAGGCACTAAAACTGATACCATATTAAACATTAATCGATTCGCTCCTCCGATGTAAACAAATGTCAAATTAGAATCAACACGGCATTGATTAGATGACCTGAATAATTTAGAGAGCTTTGTTTTTGCCGCCCTGTTGAATTCTGTATGGTATCACGTAACAGTTCGTCCGAAAGTTTTAGACAATTAATTTGTATCAGCTGCTGTGAATAGTGGCTAAGATAACTGCCTTGCTTTGCAATGGAATGCAATGTAAACCTGTTAACAAGATTGCGGATCGATAGAACTAGCTTTCCGGAATATGTTTTTGTTCACCTTAGAATACCGCGAAAGTTAAAGATGACGGTAGTCAAATAAACGTTACGTTTCGATGTTACGCGTACGTAAGAAATATTTGCGAAAAAATGTGAAGAAAGATGAAGGTCGACTCGATTTGAAATGCTTCTATGTACATCTGTTCGCCGTGTTTATTTGACGAAAGAGAAATATTTCCTTCGGTACTTTGATCGAAAGAACGTAACAATGTTTGTTTATTTCATACTTCGTTGAAAATTGCTTTCTACAAGGATAAATAGATGAAACGAAAAGATTTTCAACACCTACACTCGAACATGTTAATGGAACAGCCATGCTTAGGGGAAGAATAGAAGGAGTTCACCGTCGGATCATTAAGTTTTCAAAATAAAATGATGTTTTACTTATTTTATTACAAAATGTGTCACTGAGCGCGATATTTGAAGATCTTAAAACGCTTTGAGTTGATAATTTGTATGGTGTGTAGTGCTAGCAACTTCATTTTTGGAGAGTTTGATATAATTATTCCATTGCTAAAGTCGTCCGCTTCTTACAGGGGTACTATAATTCGTTGCAATTTCTAGCTTGCAAACCTTTTCAAAAAACCCGAATTTAGGACTTCTATTAAGAAGTATGGACGCACCAAACGCGAAAATAGTGTTAGGTCACATTTATTCATTCCTTCCATTCCTCTAGTTACACCCGGAGTTCCCTCTTTTACATACGTTTCAGATTTAAAGCAACATTTTTGTGTGGACTATGTTATTAGTGCTTACGCCAATTCCGGCACCTTCATACCATTCCAGACTTCCTTTTTAACCACTTTGCAAAGTTGACCGAAATACGTCATACAGAGATTGTGTTATTTGCAATGAGACAGTCTGCGTTGGATAGATCTGGACCTGAAGTCCCTTAATGGGAACCCAATTGTTACAAATTTATTAATGAACATGTATCGATTACTGGTCTTGAAGCCATATAGAGCCATTATTATTTATAAAGTAATTTGTTTTCATGTTTATGTACGTCCGCAACTGCACAGCGGTTTCTAGTGCACTTCCATATTTATTTAAACAAGAGTAAGATTGGTAAGCAACACGTAAGTATCGGCAACCCCCGCACCACACAGGTTTAATTAATTATATAATAATTAATCCGGTAGGGCCGTTTCGAGGACGCGAATGGTCCTCATCATTAATCGTTGACCGAATGATGTGAGAAACTTCTAAAACTAACATCCATGTACTATCTCTACTTCCGAGAAAAAATATTATTTACAAGTGCCTGTTTCTACCCCCTACATGCCTTAAAACTACGACATGCGAAAAATACGGACAGATAAACGGAAAGATCTCTTTTGTAACCCAAGATATAAGCGAGGTTACATTCTTAATTCTTAATCAATTTCAAGTTTTTTAATTTAATATTATGGCCGGTTTCGTTTATATATTGTGCTACACTTGACGGGTCAAATTTACCGTAACGATAAACGATGTTCGTTAAATCTGGTGCTTATCGCTCTTTTTTTTTTACCAATATAAGCTTTATTACAGTCACTACATGTAATTTTATAAATTCCCGACAATTCTCCCATTTTCGGTTTATTTTTAGGATTACCGAGGTGGTTTTTAAGTGTGTTGCGCGAACCGAAGCATACGTTCATATCTTGACGCTTCAAAACCTTACTTACGCCTTTCGATATGCTGTGAAGGGAGTGTTTCGCGAATTTCTTACTGTTAGTTTCAGTTGTTCAACAATTGCAGTTAACATCCTTAAAAATTTGACATACGCTAGACAGTAGCCAACATATCAACATGAAAAGTAGTACAAACCAACCGAAAATAATTAAGTAACAGAAAGTCGAAAGAAAAATCTAGTTATTGAAGCAAATTGAATATCAAGGAGTTTGTTTCATTTTATTTAATAATAATCTTCTGAATACAAAAGGCAGCGGGTTACTTTAAACAATCTCAGTGTGTAATATATAGAATCACTGCAGTTGGACGATAACTACAGTTATCTTACCGCGATACACCAACATAACATCCAACACGTCACTATAAACTTGTTTCGTCGAAAGGACGAAAGCTTCTTAAATTTAATACAACATTCTAACGGATAAAGAAATTAATATATCATGTTTTAGAAAATTAGTGACCCATATCATTTTGAATTTTACAATTGTAACTTAGTTTTCTGCTACTTCGGCGGTTTGTTGGGAAATCTCAAAGCCCTACATTATGTCAGGATGGCCGAGCGGTCTAAGGCGCTGCGTTCAGGTCGCAGTCCACTCTGTGGGCGTGGGTTCGAATCCCACTCCTGACAAACCCGTCTTTTTTATAACGTATCTTCCTCGGGTAGTATAAATGCAGTCAGACATTTTTTGTACAATTAAGCACATAAAACTGTACGATCCTTAGAAATTTACGTAGAAACAGGCGCCGCCACTAACTGAGTATGTACAATAATAGAGACGACGGTTTTATGACTGAAGTTAAATTTTGTGCGCTAATTGACTTTAAAAGAAGTTCTTGGATCTGCGATGCGTTTTTCGCTGTATATGAATATATCTTGGTAATTTTTTTCTAAAATGCATCCATCCGTAATCAAGCTTTTAAGCTCTTCACCTGTGTAGTAATAAGCATCCTCCTAGCAACGTTTAAATTGAAAATCTATAGTTGCAAATTAGGGATCAAACTTTATCAAGTGTTACCTAACGTTTACACATTTTACTCTACGCCAAAGTTACATGATTGCATCGAAAAGTCCCTTTATTACTTCCTTGTGCATTCCGAGCCCCTCGGAAAACGTATTATGAGAAAAGCGATTTCTTTGCTGGCAGTTGGTCGTCTAGTAATAACTTTTGATAGCGGCTCGCGTGATATATCAAGAGAGGTTAGCTATATTGATTCCGAAGTTTTCGAGCCTGACGATTCTCTGAAGAGTTAAAGAGTGTAAAAGTTTGAGTGATAACGGAAGGTGTCGCAACATTACACGGCCATTGTGTGCTTTCGTATATATCATGCGTCCAATATCGACGGAAAAATGCATTACTGCTCTATGTAAGGGTCTAGTGTACGGACCAATAAATAGCGCTTAAAGACACTGTTAATATAATTTTGGTATTTTTTAAATGAATCATCTATTTTGAGAGATAGTTAATTTGCGACGCAAATGTTTTAGTAACGTAAGGTTCTAAAATCCGTAGTAAAAGTACAGCTTAATTCAACAATGCGTTTTGATAGTGTAAAAGACTTCTTATAGTCTAAAGAAGATCAAATATCGCTTTTGCTTATCTTAAATGAAGCATTCCGCCCATGATACTCAATCGTATATAATGGAAGCTTCAATTTAAACATTAATGTCTTCAGTAATAACTATGCAAATCAGTATAATTAAATAATAGACGTAAAACCTATTATGGAAAAAATCATGGAGCCGGTCATCTTCCAATAGAAAGTATTTTGAATGCTGAATGCAAGTGTCCTTTGTTGAGGTTTTGCTTTAAAGTGTTTTTCTGAAATAATTAATTTTTACACGAACGTTATTCATATTTCGTACTTTGTAATTTTATTAAAAGAACTGAGAAATTTCATTTGCTTCAGGTACGTAGAGCAGCACATAAAACCCATTGTCATTGTTTTATCTCCACGTAGTTGAGTAAGGTGCCTCTTTTACGTATTTCCATTTCGTTGAAGTATATGTTATATAGTACTACAATTGTGTATTAATGAACTACTCATGTCCAAAGCAAACATCATTAAAATAAAAATACATTAAATACATGATAAATAGTTTCTCACCGATCAAAAACCCATAAATCACTATTAACGGTTCAATCAATACTATCGAAAATAAATGTATACAGTATGGGTATTAGACAATTTATTTGTTAACTGTCAATGTTAATAATACGTTAGTCACGTTATCCAAACCCAATTACAGTAACCGAAGGATCGTTTGTGCCAATTACACAGTTCATCGTATATATGGGAAAGTAAGTCATTTTTGTAACCTCGTGAAATGACTCTGATTTTTGGAAAAGCCTTTAAAAAAATGTATGCTGTTACTGGTCTCGTGCTTCGTTTAATTTAAACTTGACCAAAGAAGTACGTGCAACAATATCTAAAATTTCGAGCAATTAGTATTCAGATCGGAACGCAGTTTAGTGCATTTAAGTTTTTTTCTTTTTTGTACAGTAACGTAAAAGTAAACGCTCGACGTTCTTAAGCTTACTTAAATTAGTCTAGTTAATCATCCAGTTAGACTGTATCGAAATTATCTAAGAAGTAACGATACTGTTAAATGAGTTAATGCATGCATGTCCATCGGCAAAGCATGTCTAGCGAAGGAAGGCTTTCAAGTACATGCTTGTCTAAATAATCTGATACTTAACTCGTTTAATATAAATGGTTTATTAATTAACGAGTGCTAATTGACTTCATACGTTAAATATATGCCAAAATGTATTCCTTTCGTTTACACGTACATTGGCAACAAGTGCTAAATAAAGATGTTTAGATTAACTGTTTTCGTTAGTATACACTATGTAGTTTTGTGCTAGTTCAGTTTATACGGTATCAGAAGAATAGAGTAACGTAAAAAGAAATGAATTTGTTGAAACTAACAATGTGATTTACGACTTGATTGCTTATATTGGATCTAAAATTAATCAAGCACTATTCGTTCTATAGAACTAAATCGACAACCTTGAATTCCAATATTGTGTACTTAATTGTGTATTCTAAGCCTATGAGATCGCTGTGGTATACTAACAGTTTATTAGCAAGCGGTGTGTAGCGCCTGGCGGTGATTCATGCGGTGCAAAGCTTTCGAATTCTAAAATTAGATAGACACTTGGAAAATTATTGCATTTCTGTATTATGTTGCACTTGCCGTAATTCTTAAGCGCTTGTCCGGGGTTTGCTATGATTGTAAATCGCTTTAACATTACCAATTGTAACTTACGTGGCATTAATGAATTACAAAATAATTGTAGTGGTAAGATATATATCTGTAATCTTCACGGTTGCAATGCTGAGTGACTGCTATCCAAGCGATGAGTAAAAATAGAAGTAGTAGGGTCCTTTAGAAGTTTCAGCAAGACATTGTAATAACAATTGTGGATGAGGTTTCCTTTTTTATAAAGAATGGTAAACTCCTCGGAAAATTTAAATTAAAAAATTTACAATGTTGAATGGTTCCAATAATCAATTATTACCTGAAGCACTCAGCAATAACCATAGAAGATATAACTGCATCTATCTTCAGTTGTTAATACGATGTGGAGCTACTTCCCAATAGTGCATCATAAAACGAAAGAAATTATATCGGCAGAAGCCCATCAAAGCGATTGAATGCGGATTAGTTTTTGCAAAGCGGTAAATCAGTTATATTGGCTGTTACAGTGTCACCAACTGCATTAATTATACGAGCATCGGTCGCCTTGTAATCGGACGAGAAAAAACCCCCCGCATAACAAATTGCCATTGTTTATGAATCGAAGCTCGGACAGTAGCGAGCGGATGGATTACGATCGTGATTCATTTGATTTTATTAAACGCCCATCGCGTCGCATCATCCTAAAATATGCGATTACAATAAAAACGCAGCGCGCATCAAAATTACACTCGTCAAACGACGAATACTAACGTCGTTAGAACATCGTCCGAAGGCTATCAAGGCGAGCGCTCTGAAAACGTTGCTATAAAACCAGCAAAGGTGTGGTACGTTTACCGGCTTGTTAAATCCTTATTTCGCGGAAAGTGGAAAGCAATTTCTTTTATAGGAGAGCATCAAGTTCTTCTTCGCACCTTATTCTTGAAGTACTATAACGTTTGTTACTCCCATTGCTAAGTTTATATCTAACGATTGTCTTAAATAATTTAACACGTTAGACGGTGTACTGGAGCACATTTCTCAGCATTTGGAAATTCTGAAATTAAATTACAAACAGACATACGTACGAATAGAACAAGCTGTACAGTTGTTAAATAGCAATTTTCTATTGATCTATATAAAATGCATGAGCTTTCGGAAACTCCAACCCTCCTCAACTCTAATAACTATGAAACGCTTAGTTCAGGATAGCAATATGGTAATACCTTATTATCTATTATATTTTTCCTCAAGAAATCTATAAGTAGAATAGAGCTGCAATCAGACCTCATAACAAGAACAAGTTTTAAAGAATCCCCATTGGCAAAGGTGAATTGAATTATTTCTGCACATGAAAACACAAAGTACGTCAGTATGAAATCAGCCACATGAGCAGTGCCATTAACGGCATAAATCATTTAAAGTAAACAGCTTTAATTAGTGTTTCGAGTGAGCTATTGCTATTAATCTTGTGGATTAACAATCAGTCATGTTTTTGCACAACGATCTTAGACATTCTTTTGAAAACTATTCGCAATTTGTTCATTACTTCTGGTTTAAATCAGATAAAAATATGTGAAGTCATAATATACCTTGAAAACGACAGGGAACATTATCTTACGTGAGCAACGTCATAAAAATTATAAAATATTACAAAAACCTAGAAAAATGTGATGGTTTTATGTATAGAATTAACATAAACAGAATATAATTACGTCTTGGAATTTTTGATTGAGCAAATATATCCGTGCGTAACATAACCTGGGTATGTAATATCTGTGTGAATTACAAGACCACACACTACACCTGAAACGTTTTGTATGTAAGGTGTAGCGCGGACGAAATTTATGATAGATCGTAACCCCGAAAACAAACAGATACTGAGATAACGTTATAATTAACATACCATTCACCTTTATGCGATGACTGCCGTTCTACACATCTGTGTTAAACAGTGTACGTTGTCTCTTATTAGCGATTAATTATGTACTAGCAAAGCTTATGACGTACTTCCTTTACTAAAGTAGTGGGATTACTTTATTTACTGCCGCTAAGGCCTTACAGTTCTACACATTCATTCTTTTTTATACAGCCTGATTTATTTTCATTCAGATTTTTGTTGGCATAAAGACTATACGCGGCTCTATCAACGATCCTTTTTCAGCCAAATTTCTATCAAGATCCAGAAAAATTATGCGATGTAGTTATTGTAAACAACACATAAGTATCGGCACTCTCCGCACCACACAAGTTTAATTTATTATATAGTAATATAATAATTAGTCCGGGACGGCCGTTTCAACCGGTGACCGAATGGTTTCCTACACAAGGCAACACAAGCAGCATTAGATGCATTAAATGCTTTGGAGTAATCATAGTTAATTTCCCTTCGATCGATGCAAATAAATATTCGTACAACATTATTAGAAGTTTGCTTGAAAAGTTGCAAAGGCCAACTAAACTATTGAAAAATTTATTTCGAAAGTGTAGAATTATTTGTGAGTTTTAGAACAAGTAAAAGCATGTATCAAGATTTTTTTTATAAATTCATATCAAAGAAAGCGAGTTAGAATTACTTATAACTCTTATAGGACTAGAGAGACATTACGTCATTATTGGCCACAATACCTATTCACCTATTGGTGATTTACATTTTGAAGATGTCTTCATTTAAAACACGTATAGAAAGGAACGGTGAATTGTGCTTGAAACTAACACCGTGTCACATAACAACATTTGCCAATTTAATGTCCCTTTGTTGAATGTCGCGTAAGTGCTCGCTTTATATCTTCGTGGGGTTCACTTTTCCTTCTAATTTAAAATATACACAACTGAAATTGATGAAAACTATACGCAATTATTCACGCACTTAAATGTTTTCTAAGTATACGACTATTCTGTACGCAAACACACATGAAAATAGAATCTTTTGCACACGGTTTTTTTGGCTTCTCTTAACGCTTCCTACAAAGATCAAGTTACACGAAACATACACACGCGTAAGTACGTATGTTCACGGAATATATTATAAATATTATGCTGCAAACAAAAATTTAAAATTAGAGGTGATAATGTATTTATTTATATTAGGAATTCTTTCTGGCCAATTTAATTTTAATTTTATGGCACCTTAAAAAAATTAGAATACACGTTGCGATCAGAATTTGCCGTAAAGGTTGATTTACGAGCGGAAAGTTGTTTATATTTGAGATTGCGAAGTAAATTATTATAGGAGTATGAAATCGTGGGATGAATGGTCCTAAATACGAGAACGGCCTGAAAAGTGAGGTAATTAACACAGAGGGAGACTTTTTACCTTTACTTTCAGCATTGAGTTCGATACGCTTATTCCGACGATAATCAAGTCATTTAATTGCTTCACTATAATACGACGAACCAAATGCATCAAAATACTCGTTCGCTTCTACAATCACATGAAAATCTTTCACCACCAAGCGAGTTTTTCATGTTCGGAAACAAGAAAAAGTTTGATACCTGGACTGTAACGTGACAAAGAATTACGAATGCTAATTCCACTAATAAGTGAGCCGTTGCGTCATCTTGATGGAACAACACTTTCTCTACCCAAGCGCTTTTAATATTTCATTCATCTGGTCCAATAGCGACGCGTAGTGCGCTCTTGTAATTGCTTCGCCCATTTGGAGATAATCTATGAAGAAAATATCACGAACATCCTAAAACACAGTGGCCATAACTTTGCTCAAGACTGGGTATCCGGGTACGAATAGTTGAATAACCAGTAGCCGGGTAACTCGGAATTGGGACAAGCACCCCGTTCCTGAAAAATACGGTTTTGTACTATTGTTCGAAAACGGGTACCCGTATTCGGTCTTAGAATGGGGTATTCGAATACCCAGTTTCGGGTACCCGAAAATGAATCTAGATCCAAAGTTGTATACCCGATTCTGAGTACTCGACTTCGAGTACCCAGGTGTCCGGTTCTAGATCCGGGTACCCGGTTAATAAAAAAGATTTCGGGAGTCCTACTTGTTAGGTGAGAACCATTTTGCTTTCTTCGATGTACTATAACCGGGTTCTATTCACTGTTTTAATTGAATTTTCGTTTTGAGTGTGAAGAGTTGTATCAAGGCTTCGTCGACGGCGATAAATCGATGCAAAAATTCGGTGCGATTGCCATATCGACTATCACACGCACCTTCTATTTTATTAATCAAACCGAAAGAGTATCGAAATGATACTCTGAAATTTACGACTAACTTACAAAAAGAAAACATCTGTATCGTCAGTATTAAAGTCCCGATTGCAGTATAACATCTTAAAATATAACAATTGAAAAGTGTACTGTAAGAGCTACCAAATTGCTTTGCCTTATACTTATTATTAATTCTCAAAATGAAATGAAAAATGAACAGCACAGAACCGAGTAAGATACTGTACGTAAGAGCGCCTGAAAACGGGGATTATGGGAGAACTATATTGTACCTCCGTAGGAATCTGCAATTGGGAGAAGTAAGAAATCTGGAACAATTTCAGACAAAGTCATTTTACGAGGATCTGTAAAATATGATAGAAGATCCGGTGCGATTAGGGAATAACTGCATGTAGTAGCATAGAATAATGGACGGAGTCACGTAGTCCTAGTTGCTACGCTATCTCACTTGCTTGTAACAATGGGATTCTTGCCACAATTAGCTTCTCGTCTGCTTTAATTGGCTTTCTTAATCTGTCGGATAGAACCTCATAATATAAATAACCTTCTAATATACTGGTGATTTCTTCTTCCTTAAGCAAATGCATCATTATCTCTTTTTTTGTAAAAATTGAGTCATCCCGTTGGTGCTGCCTTTGGTTAATGATATTCTTCTGTACATGACGTATCGGTGTTGCGGTAATTATGTTTAAAAAGGAAAAGCAATTCAGGAACTTTACCAGCATGTTTTCCAAATATTTATTTTAAGATTTTTAACTGAATGTGTTTCTATGTGCTACGTGAACACTACAAATGCAACTGTTGAAACGAAACGCTTGAACATTTTTGCGAGTTCACAATTATGTTGCAATTGAATTTTCAGCGACGCGTTTACGTACATATGTACTTTAGTCCGGGTCTCATTAATATTTATAACTGAAACTACATGTATCACAGCGAACATCATCGTTTTAGACGAATCATTTATGCCTTGAATACAAGAGCACTAATACATATTGCATTGTTGGCGTAAGTTAGAATGTTCCACCGACGGTTCTGTCGTTTATTTTCGAACGCACCGAGCCATTAATTTGAATGCCATCGTTTTCCCCTTTTGCCGATATACTTTACAAATATCTGATGAATACTGCGCTTATACATGCAGCAGATGTGTAGATGGGAAAATGTGCGTCTTTCATAACTGAAAAAAATTAAAAAAGGTGGTGGCGCAAGCTGTATTCGGTGTAATAATCAAACGAGTCTAATTAAGAACATGCAACGGAAGAGATCGTGTTAACTCTCTAGCAACGTCGCTTGCGCCCCTTTGACTTTGACTAACAGTTACCTGATGTTCGTGTAAACTGTATAACTGATTGTATAGTAACGTATAGATATTGGTACTTCTTTTCTAAGATTTCAAAGATGAATGTCGTTTTAACATGAAAAGCTGGCGAGCATACCTGGATAAGAAGTACGTGATCACACAATTAAAATGTTGGTAATTGAAATTAAAAGAGACCAGAAATTTTTGATAAAACGTGTGTTATCCCGGACATTATATAGAAAAACTTCCATTTCGTGCTTTCATAATTCCACTTATATATACATCCTGCTAGAACAACAGAGGCTGCATTCTTCTACGTTTTTCGGCGAACATTTTCTATTACGTAAAATTACATCCGCCCTTTGACATAAAGCACCCTTTCGAATATCCCATGCGCTAACATAATGGGAACTAGGACGTCTTGAGAAGTCGCTGTAATAAAGAATTCCATCGTTATGGTCCTCTAACGGCGGTATTTAAAAACGCGACGTAAACCCGAAGTGTCTGAGTCCATAAAAAAGTTGTACAGTCGATGCGCTCACGACGAGGAGTCAGTGTTGATGGTGATATAAAGCATGAGGACAAGGATTAGCGAGACGAACAAGACGTCTCGTAAGCAAGTGGGATTTAGCGGTGGTAGGCTTCGCGACCCTACGAACATGTCTCTATGCAGATTACGTGAAGAGGGATGCAGACAACTGTAGAGTGCTCGAGCGTCCCTAATAGCTCTGTATTCAAACACGGCGTAAGTGTAGCGGTCGCACTTGAAATGATGCGTTCCTTGCTCTCCTCTTATCTTCGCACACGACTACTACCAACTACTAACCGCCAGCTAATTCTAACTCGCCGTTCTGGTCGATTGGATTTACGAATAGGCATAAAGAATAATAAACAGCCTCTTTTTGAAATGGTTAGGCGAAGAGTTCTCAAATATAATGTAACGTTTCGCACTTACACTTATGATAAGAGATTATTGCAAAGTGGACTCTGCTGCAGAACGACGTATTGTAAATTTATCAACCTTTTGTAACAGAATCCAAACTTGGTTTTAAAGCGCGATAATGATAATAATAATAATAATACGTTGAAGTCTTCTAACCGCGGGAAGTGATGAATTCAAATGTTTTTTTGCAGTTAAAGCAGTAAAACAATTTTCCTTTAGTTGTGATTTTGAAACATAAGAAAGTTTAAAAATTCTGTCTGGCTTATTTGTTGGCATAGTTTTGTGGCTATGTAGGCCCACGACTTCCTTCTTAAACAAAAACACGTCGCTAATGCATATTTATTCGGGTCTTGAGAGTATACGTGAAATACTCGCACCGATGCGTACTCTGGTTAAATAGCTTCCGTTTCATGTCTCCACAATTTTACAAAGCATTGTTGGTTTCTTTCATTCTTGTACATATATAAACAAGCCATGACTGGTTTAGTAAGTGCAGATATTGCCATAAGGATTTAATTCTGTACTAAGAAATCTCAATCGAAAAGCGACGTGACGTTCATTGTACGGTGTAATTCCCATAAACTTAGGCCAGACTAACTTACACGCACGCAAATTATGCTAATTGTAAATAGCACTATAAAACCATCGTCTCTTCATGTTAAAAAAGACATTGAAAAACAGCAGGGTATTAATTAAAGAAAGCACAATTCTCATCTTAGTTGTGACTAATTCTAGCACAAAAGATATTTTTGGGTACAATTAGCCGGAGATTTACCCACCAATTTATACTGGTATTAACGTCTTCCTAACACACTGACCAATATTTAGAAAACATTAGCATAAATCGTAGCTAAAGAACAAATACACTGAATTATTGACACACCGACAGTCCGTGAATATTATGTAATAATAAAGGATAAAAAACACCTTTATTATTACTTCAAACAACAAATCTCGGAACCTACTTAAGAGTGCTAAAAGCATTTCGTGAAATTACAGTACGCAATACGAGACATCGTATGTCTGTGTGTGGAATTCTCTATACTTCCCGCATTAAATCCGTGCAATGTCAAATCAACGTTTGCAAGTTGCAGAATGAATAATATATAAAAATTTGTTCTGCACATCTTTTTATGACATCCTTCTTTGTTACAGTTTTAAAAATTGCTCCAGTATATGCTAGCTAAGTTGATAGGAAGTGCTTGCTACTTCTTTTTTTTTAACGGGACGCCCCATATATTGTTTTATTTTCGAAAGCAAAACAAAAGGATTACTTTCTGAAACATCAAGACGTTGGAGAATGGGTTTTCCATTCAATTGCTAGTCTGCCTCCGATCCCTTTGAAATATTTCACTAAAGTAATTAGTAACGTTACGTTGTTTGTTGGAAGGAAGGAAACGAGAAAAGTTTTTGCGTTTCTTCTGCGCAGAGAGTTGAACAACAAACCGATTTGATGGACCTAACGCACGTTAATAAAGTGTAATTTGCATGGCATAAGTATATCAGAAACAAAAGGAAGATGAAGAGACACATGCTCGATAAAGTTGCCGACATGCCCCAAGAAAGAAGAAGAAGCGCAAAAAACTTTTTTGCGCTTCTTCTTCCCTCTTTCTAACAAGCAACCTAAAACATAAAACAAAAAAAAACAAGGTCAAGAAAAGGAATAACAAGAAATATTTAATTACACAAAAGCATATCATTGCGCAGATATACAAAAAGCGTCAGTAATGGCACAAGTTACTCTTGAAGACATAAGATAGAAAAGTAGATAAGTGATAGGCTATTAACGACGCCGTAATGCTTCAGGAAACTGTTAATTGAATAATTAAACACTGCACTTACCATTACTAACACATCAATCTAGTATGCAAACTAACAGGTTTCATTCCAAATGCTATAAAACGTTAAATTAAAGTGCGCTAGGCAAGTGAGCGAAGTTACTTATTCGAACCATTAGGAAGGAGTTTATTGCTCGTGACGTTTGTGCAGTAATTAGTATAAAAATGCGAGTGGTTCATTCGCGGACCTTCAGAGGCGTAATTTACACTTGCATAATATACCAAAATAACGTTACGACCTTCAATGCAATAGGCAATGAATTAGTATACAGGTATTTCACGAAACTCGTTAGTTAGAAGTTCTAATGATGTTATTGTAAAGGGAACTCTGAAATTTTGGAATAGGTAGGTGTAGCATGGGACCTATTAATTCAAAATAATTTCTTCCATTAAATCACTACTAAAAATTACTACTAACAGTAAGTTTGATACTTACAAGCCGCGACTAGCAACTAGTTTTCGTAAAAGCACCATTTGTTTATTTAAAATAAATTAGCAATGAATACATAAAAAAGACACCAAAGTTATTGTGCTTGTTAGAAACGTAGAAAGGAAGTATTGAAATTGCATCTACAATCGTAGAAAATTCCACTACAAGCAATTAATGCAGCAATATTATAGAAAACTACTTGCCCTAGCAATGCTTTTTATAGCAATTATATTAACGCACGAGGTGCTGTCCATCTATTCTAAGCCTAAGGTATCTAGCAAGAATAAATGCCACCATTTAACAGATTTGTCTCTAGTTGACATTGAATAATTTGGCAGTTTATAGCCATTGCCCAGTAGAGCGACACAATGGGAAGTTGAGCGGTGCATGGAAAATTTTCAATATGGCTAAAATTGAACATCGTGCAACGATACAATTTCTCACCATAAAGTGATCGAAGAAGTCGTGTCGAGTGATCATCGGCGATTGGTAAACAGCGATTTGAGAAACCAGTGTCAAAAATGGCGCAAGTTGGATCCGAAAATTGCCAAGGTGACAAGAAACACAAAAAACTGGTGGCTACAATTTTTCGGCGAGATAGCGAGGACATCTTGTTAATGGCCTTTAAAGAACCGAATACCAAAGTAAATGCAATATATTTTGCAGACTTGTTACGCCAGATAGAACAAGCCATCATTGAGAAGCGTCAAGGGAGACTGAGACTAGGTGTTTGGCTCTTGCACGACAAAGCTTCTGTCCTTACAGCCGCAATTTCGAAAGCTATTGTACGGCAGTGCGAAGTCGAGTAACTCAATCGCCCACCGTATAACTCCGACCTTCCCCCAAGCGCCCCATCTTCTTCAAAACTGATACCGGAGCTAAGAGGGAGAAACCTTAACTCTGATGAGGCAGTCTTAGAGCAAACAACTATCGTATTATTATAGTGGTATTGAAGCTTTAGTTGAGTGATTTAAAAAATGTATCGAAATAGCCAGATGACAAACAAACTTTCTTCTAAACGTTCTTCTTCTATGTTGGGCTTTCATTATGGGGGAAAGAATGAGTAAACTAAATCATACCTCATGCCTTGATATCTTCGACAGCTCTTGCTTTTTTAAATATGATGATACAAATTCTTTGATAAAGAATCCTTGATACTTGGAACAAGTATTAGGGATTTCCGATACAAAAATCGAATTATCATGTTGTTGGAATTGCCTGTTGTAAAGGATTATTTTCTGCACGTGAGCTTTTTTCAAAGTATGCACAATTTGATTTATATCGCCTTTACGATCGACAGTTGCAGCAACAGCGAAACTGAAGTTGAAACTCTAACTTAACTAATTGGATATTGAGGAAACGAGATCTACTATATTAAAATGCCGATACAATATTCTACCTAGATGTGGATTTTATAAAAATATTGCATATGTTACTGAAATCAAGCAATTTCCTTTTGCAGGTAGGCACGTATCTAAACACAAATCAGTGTACATTAATTTTAATTTCGTATTGTATTGCCAGCAACGCTTTCTATTCTAAATGGAAAAACACATCATGTACATTTATTAATTATCGGCGAATCTCTCCGCTTATTCAAATCGATGTACACAATGATGTAATATTTGTCTATTTGTCTACTACGAATATAGTTAATTAAATCGCTAACAAAATTTACCAAGAAAAACGTTCCAAACAATTCTTCGATGCGCGTTGATTAATTTGTGACTAACACAGTCACAAATTAAACGAGAACCTTTCCAGGTTGTTATACGTCACAATCGATAAGAGAGGTTTCATTTTTGAACCAATATTAACAATGTTAAAAAAGTTATCATGGTACCATTTCCATGGTTGGCTATTTGCTATAGTAGAAGAAATAACCTCAGCTCTACCTGTATCAGTAAGAATCTAAGGTCTCATAATTTTAGTGAGAAGAATGGGTAACTTTTTAACTTAAACAATTTGCACAAACGCAAAGAAAAGATTTTATGCAGTTCATACGTTGAAAAACCGATGTTTTACACAGCTAAATTTATTTTGAAAGGATATCTTCTTGTGACAACATTAAATTAATAATACCCGGCATTTACGACGTTTATCATAATTTTAAAATTCAGTCCCTTATAAATATTGTTTC
Source organism: Marronus borbonicus (assembly GCA_902655005.2). Lineage (NCBI taxonomy): Eukaryota > Metazoa > Arthropoda > Insecta > Coleoptera > Scarabaeidae > Marronus > Marronus borbonicus. The sequence continues at coordinate 40,034,163 of LR737380.1, read as the reverse complement.
TGTTCCATTTTATTTATAGAATTAACTTGCCATCAGCTTGTATTTGATAATAAGGAAGCTGTCCATGATAACCTACCCAATTTGGAACATGTTTTAAACAAATCTTACAGACTCTGTGCTAATTTTTAAAATGTTTTTGTTAAACTAAATTGGGCGCAATAAGAATGGTTGTATAATAAAAATTCCAGGTCCGATTTCGATATTTTTTCGAGTTGCCTCTGCCAAAACTTTCTGCCGTTATGGTTGGTATTCTATAAATAAGCAAAATTATAGTTATAACAGTTGGCAGTTTAGAATTCCATCCAGACACATCTGTTGGATCTGGTCCAATTGCAAATTACTAATACATTCCTATGTCTGCAGTTGCCTATATTATAAATGAGGTGTAACTATTAGGCGAAGCGAAAATACGGCAGACTCTTAACGCTTTATTGTAACAAATCATTTCTAACGGATTAGATTATCCAATTTTATAGCAAAAACAGAATAAATCGGCTCTCTGTAATCAGCCGAATTATTAGAGTCATGTCAGTATTAAAATATGATAACATCAAATCTTATAACCTAAATCATTGCCAATTCTGAGATTTGTTATTTACTGTTCGTTTAAATATAACTTTTACATCTTTTCCTTTGGCGTCATCTCAAATCATGTCTATACGTTAGATAATCTTCTTTGCGGGTGACGAGAGACAAAGAGTAGTCGTAGAGTGTGAATATTAATCCGTAGAAAAGTCTTGGAAAAAGTCCCTTAACCAGCTTGCATATTGCGTAAAGCAAATATGGACGAATCAGGAAAAGCAAGATCTATTGTAATCTGCGAAAATATACGGGGCGCTCCATTTAAATAAATAAAGTTGAAGATCCTTCTGGTGAAACCTGCAAAGTTTTATCAATATCGTCGTTTCTGTTTTAAAAATATTTGCTTGGTTCTACACTTTATCCCAACCCTGAATAGGAATGTACAGAAGACTTCGCAAGTGCACTTCACAAGTTGTCCGTTTAGTCGGGATCAAAGCCAACAAGTTAAAGATATCGATTAATTAAATTTAATGTTTAACGTCACTTGTTTTCAGCTTTTTTATACAGCTGGATACATACATATTAGTCTCACCAAGTTAACAATTCATCGTTGTGTATCAATTCCTACCTTATTGTATGGATGAAACCTGGAATCGAGGAATTTTTAACGACTCACACAGAAGCCTGATCACAATACAAACGTTACGTCTCCACACAAAAAGCATAATAACGAAACCTTCTGTATTTCTAGAAACAATGCGCTCTCCCTGCGTGGTTTTTGCAGATTATAAGCTCCGTTATTTGGTCAGTAAATACGGTTATAAAGGAAAAATGCATTCAGATGTTCACGTCTACTAACTATGTTTTGAAAACACTTGTGGCTTCCACGCAAAATGTACAGGTAAATGTGGAGAATATGGAAGAAGAATAATGGATGAGCTTTCTATAGCTACTATGAGTAAAATAATTCCATTAATATGAAAGCTAGTTACTAAAACATTTATATTGAGGTAGTTTAGGCATTTGAAAATATTTAAAAGCTAAGCTGTCAAATTTATGCAAGTTAAAAAATATTTTTTATTTCTAAAGAAAATTGCATGAACAATCGTAAAATTCGTTATTTGTTGGAGACTGCTGGTACATAATTGTTTTCAAAATATGTGCTTCCAGTTTCTGTTTTTTTCTTTGTAACTACATAACACGTCCTTAGCAGCAATTTATATTATAACAGCGTTAATATACACATACCAATATCTCCAAAATCTTGCTCCTAGAATTACATAGTTGTTAAATATTTTGGGAACTTAACGTTAATTAAATAAGCCTGCCGTAACGTGAAATAAATGGAATAACTCGAAATATTTTGCAAAGAAAATTGGCACATTTTGTGCTATAAATCGTTTATGGTTGTGTATGTCTTGATGTGTTAACACCATTGCAACAGCCTATCACATTTATATCTCAGATTAATTATTATTCGAAATTATTCAAAACTTTGAGCCTCATTAAGTAAATTGTTTCCATTACATAAAATACGAACGTCCGTAACATATACAGACATATTGAATAAACTGGTCCGAGCCGAGATGTTAGCCGAGGATAATTTGCAATCTGCAGTGACATCTGTTTGATACGCGCGGGTAGGACGGTTTAAAATATATACATAGCCAAAGCGCTGTATATATATTTGAAGGGTGTGAACGCCAAACACACAAAGCGGCCGTATCAAACATTCATGACATGTTCAAGGGTTTACAAAACTTAGCCCGCACGCCGATATTATCTTTTATAAGCACATATGATCAGATTACTGATGTTATCCCGTTTTAAAACTACACTTTACTGATTTATGTCGCAAGTTTGCACTCTGGCGACTCGCTGCGGGGACGTTACGTCGGGCGCGTCGAAAAAGGGATGAAAAGGAACCGAGGAACTTTAAACATCATTGGGAGCGGTCATATTTTGTATGCACATGATATATTCTCATCTTACGTAAATTTTATTCTACTTCATAAGCTCCTTGAAAGATAAATTGCCAGCGTCATAAACATTTGTAGCAGAACGTTGGGAATTATTTATATTTAATTTAAACATATTTAAAATCACGAGGGCACGAATATGCACAAGCAATTTATATTATACATATAAATGCAACCGGTAAATACAGTAGGCGTCGCCCTCCGGTTCTTGGAATAATTGATGAATTAAACAAAATTGCATATTTCATTAGAAGTAGCGAAGGAATACAGATTTAATTATCTACACTAATGGCCGCTTTTAATATAGATATTATTATTAATATTGCAATGAGGTGGTCCCTAGCAGTTTCCTGCCCTGCTTTCGAGTGACCTATTGTTCCCTTTGAATAACGTCTTAATCCCCTACGAGTTCGATCAGCTTTAAAAAGTACCTACACGAAATGAGACTTGCAACTGACGCAGTTGGTAGAGTACGCGGTAAGAAAAGAAAAGCTTCTTCTAAGATAGGGTGGCTTAGGGACACTTGGAGAAACTCTTAAGTATAGAGCCGGAGAAAATTCTGCTCGGGACAAGTCTTCATCACAATAAACGTACATACATGCATTAGTATATAACCGTTCAGTACATCGCGATTTTATGATACGATAACAATAATTCATTAAATGAATGTTGCACGATACATATAATTCTTACTAATAATACTTTGTTTGTTTCAGGTAATATTTTGTGAAAATTAATACGTCCTGTTCGGTAAAACCGTAAGTTATTGCATTATAAAACATAGTATATTGCAATTTGTTGCAGTAATGTGCAGTAGTGTTTACCTGTGTGTTGGTGTGCATCTGTCGTTTTTGCGCGAAAGTTTTAAGAAAATTTACTTCAAAATGGCACGTGGCAAGGCTGTTTGAAGAAGGATATTCGGGGCGACAAATTGCTGAAAAAATAAATATGAGAAGTTCAACAGTAAATGACATCATAAAGCGATATCGGACAACTGGAACTATAAAAAATCGTGTTCGTCCTGGAGCATCCAGGAAAACAACAAAAGCTGAAGATTTGACAATTGTATTATTAAGCAAACGCAATAGAAAATTAACAGCGCCACAAATAGCAGCCGAAGTCAATCGCGGCCGTGAAGAACACAACGTTAGATGATTGGAAACACGTGCTTTGGAGTGACGAGTCAAAGTTTGAGGTTTTTGGGCAAAATCGACGTGTTTATGTTCGAAGATCTAAAACCGAAAACTGATCCCGAACTGCATTGTGCCTACAGTGAAACAAGAGCGTAGTTCTGTGTTAGTGTGGGGATGTTTCTCCTTTGCTGGGACGGGAGATTTATGCAGAGTGCAGGGTGTAATGAGGAAGGAAAATTATTTTGCAATACTCCAGAATCATGCAGTGCCATCAGGATTGCGTATAATAGGCCGTAACTTTACATTCATGCATGACAACGACCTCAAACACACTGCGTTAGTGTGTAAGAACTACCTAAAGGAGCAAAAAGAACAGCACACCTTGAAAGTAATGACATGGTCCCCACGAAGCCCAGATTTGAACCCTATAGAGTTGTTGTGGGATGAACTGGACAGGAGGATCCCAAAAATATGCCCAACTTCACAAGAACATTTACGGAATATTTCAACATGAATGGATTAATATTCCACAATCCATTTTAACAAAACTTATCGAAAGAATGCCTAGAATAGTTCGAGCGGTGATTAACAGCAAAAGAGGTTTTTTCGATGAAAAAAAAAATAATGTTCAGTATGTTATATTAGGCCAGAATAACTTTTTATTTATTTATATTTGTCTTTTTTACCTGTACATACAATAAAATTGCATTTTGTTTTTAGTTTCGTTTGTTTCTGTAACCTTTTCATGTTTTTTACTAACCGACCGAACTTCTCTGAACGGCAGTGTACATTCGAAAACAATTTACCTATTTTAATGTTATTAGAAGAAAGTCGCCGATCTCAAAAAAATAAGATTTTATATATTTCAATAACCACTCAAGGCGAGATGTTCTTAGGATTCTTTTAAAATAACCTACTGGAGTTTCCTAACGAAACCCACCATGATCGTAGGGTACAAATAATTTATAATAATATTAAAAATTAAGTTCCCAATCAAGCTAATTACTTTAACAAACATCATTGTTCTAACGTATTTGCTGATAACTCGTAATCAGATATTCCCTGAGCTTAAATTACTGTTAACGATGTTACCCACGTTGCTCCTAAAAGATTACTTTTGTAATGAAATGAGGTAAATAAAAAGCGTCAGCAAAAAAAAAATGGCAGCATGCATTAGCGTTATAAAATTAATTTCATTTGAAGACGCCTCTCAATGGAGCACTTCGATACCGAAGCGCTTATTGGAATTTTTGCGCAAGAATGTAGTGCACGTTATTGGTGATGTTAACTGGAAGTTGTATAGTGTCAATGTAGCGCAAGTCATTTTCAGTGCAACCAAAATAATTCAGAATTTATCGTTGACATTTTTATTTTTTTAAACTTGCTTTCGTAGGTAAATTGCGTTATATTTCCTTTTTGAAGGTTGTATAACGTAAAAGTTTAGTTAGCGTTAGCTAGTGATATAGTTATTGGAAAGTGATAAATCTCGTAGTTAACATTTAAAATCTCGTTTCGTTGGCTGCTTTTGTTGACAGGTATCTGGTCAATTCAGAAATGAAATGCGCCCTTAAATTTTTCTTTTATCCCATGCTAACCTTAATTATTGCTCAATCCTCTAACTGACTTTAAAGTCACTAAATTCGTAGTAGCTTTACAACGTTTTGGATGAAATCCCTTAATCTCCCTTGCAATAATTTATCCATTAACTAGAAACATAGAAGGGATAAAAATAAAGAGTAAGGACCGAATATTATTCGCGTATACTATTAATGAGAAGATTCTGCCAGCAAGCGGATTTTCATCTTTTAAACCATTTACGTAATACAAAAAAAGAGGTTAATGTTCGAACAAATTATGTAAAAGAAGTGCTTTACATTTTTATTAGGTACAAAATGCCTCGAAAAGGAGTCACCAACGAAGATAAATGGATGATATAAAATGCAATAGTGAGGTATGAGCCGCTTAACTGTGTATATAAAGAATCTTTGCGCTGAAAAGTTATGATGGATTAGTGGCGATGCTAACGGACTTACGTTGAGAGACTAAGAGGCAGAAAGAGAGATGTGCCATCTTCCCTGTTATTTAACAGATTGTCATTTATATAAAGAGGTATCGCGTCTCGGACAAAGTACACACACTCGAAAGATGGATGTTAGGTACGCTGTGGAAATATGTGGAAAATAAGTTTGTTCCGGAGTAACGTCTCGTGAGCTTCGCATTAAGCGAAGCGTGGAAAAAAGCTCGTTATTGAGCTTATAGTTTATTAGTGGCTGTATTAATTAGATCATATCATTAAACAAGGTTTCAGTGTACAATAGGAGAAAAGTTAGCAGGAAGACCTTCAGTATCTTTAGTTATCTAACAAATACATAAATAGTTATCTATCAAAAGATACTATCGTACATAACGTATAATTCTACAGATTCATAATGGAGTAAAATCTTATCTTATTCTTATCTTATCGGTGTCCATCATTACAATAATAATAATGCCGCAATTTCGCATCCACTCTTTCGCTCTATTCCCATCATTCACAGGAAATTCGAAAAAACTTATATTCTTATCTTTTTTATTATTTTTAAAGCTATTTACATAAAAAAAATATGATTCGCGGTAGTCATCTTTCAGGAATTGCTATGTTAAACCCGATCCATGTTACCAATACGCTAATTCAAGAGAGACTGAATGAGCTCCGTTTTATGGGATTCGAAAATGTCGGTTCCTATCCGACTTGATGCGCCATCTACATGCCGAACGCTGTTTTGGTTCCGCATATACTTATAACACGCCCACTTACAAGAACAAGGAAACCATCACAGACCGACGGATCCCAAATATACATTTATAATACGCCTTCTTTTTAAATATTACCCAATGAGGACAATCCTAAGGTTTCTACTAACAAAATCATAAAAAGACATTAAATATCCACCAATCGTAAGATCTTTAAAAGGTTTTTTTACTTACGCCCCTCTTTTTGTGGTCATGCACATTGATATTTTAAAATACATTTTGGTGTAAAAAAAGAGTACGTTTTGTTACTAACATAAGAAATCTCCATTTTTATTAGGAAATGGGAACGGGGTTTCTGAACGCCCACAATTTGAAAATAAACCAATAAAATAACCGCGTAACCTTAGCATCTATTTCAATGCGTACTTTATGATCAGTTGCATGGATAGGAATTAAATTTTAATTTAGAATTAAGCTAATAACATCAAAACTTTCCATCGACATGTTACATATGGTTGAAATCAGAAAAAGAAGCTGTCTGAAGGTGTTCACACCCAACATGGCGCGGTTGAGAAATATAAAAATCGATAATGGCCGAAAAGCCATATAAAACACACCAATGAGCAGAAGATCGATCCCCTATCCTGTATCTCCAATAATAAGCGAAATTTCCATAATGAGGGCCAAAAATGAATCAGCCTAGATGGAGACGTTATGAAGTAGATTATTATTACAATGTTTTTGCAAGCGCTATTGGGGGCTACGGGAATGGATGGAATAGATGATGCTACTTTTATTGCGCAATAATTACGAAGAAGTTAATTTGTTGTTATTGTTAAAATGTTAAACGGTTAATATTGTCGCGAATAACTTACTTGCTGCGCTGTATCTCACGTGGCTATGAAAGTTAATTACATCGCTAAAACTGAATGATATAAAAATACACGGCTTTTCCCCAAAAGACACATAGACATAGTTATCTGGACCTATCTGTAATTACTATATATTCTAATGTTTTGAAAACGAATAAAACCTTGGCGTCTTTCCCAAAACGGTAATATAATACACAAACAGCCGTCGATATAGAATCAAAAAGATCGCGCCTTTGAGCGGATTTTATGTAATTCTTTTACGAACTTTAAAATCGTAAGGTTCGCGATATAAAGATGAAGTTTACACAACTGAGTCAACCCGATTATATCATCCGCGTTCTAAAAATATCCACGTGTTTACATTAATATCTGTTTTAAATATTTCGCCGATCGAAAGCAAAAGTGTTGGAAATCGGTTTCCGTCTTGCGTAAATATTTTTAGTGGCATCTGCTGTGCCAGAAACTGTACAATTTTATTGTGGTATATTAATGTTGTTGAACTGCCAGAGACTACCTCACATTGTTAAGTCAGACGCTAGCGCCAAGTAACGAAAGTCTCCTGCCAACGGATTGAAAATACGATAGAGCGATGCAATATGTTCCATTTAATTTGCCTACATCACATCGGTTTATTATTGTACTAAAACGGCGTGTGCTGTATGGCGTCGAGAAGATGCGATTCAACAAATGTTTATCCTTCAATATTTGTTTGATTTTCTTCTCCACATTTTCCCTTAAAGACCTATTCATAGGTTTCTGTCAAGTAGAGTTTTAGTAATATCCTTAAAAGACAAATCGGAAGCGGTGTTGCCAGGCACTGAAATAAGGTTTCACCAACCGTTTTTCTTCAAAATCACCACTTTTTACAATCCATAGATCTCCAGTTTGTGATTTACCAATGCCAAATTTACCAATCAATAATCTAACGGAAAATTTGGATTTCTATTTTATATGGTTTTTATAGCGGAGAAAGCTCTCCGTCGCCTCACTTAATATAGTTGTGATTTAAGTTAGAATTGGTGTTTCTCATCTAGTGACCGTTGTAAATAGGCGCCCCAAATGTACAATAATGTGACTTGGAAAATCATACGTACCATACATACGTAGGTGGCTTCGAAATGCGGGGCCCTTTATTGCTGAACGTGCAACTACGAGTAAATTTAGATTTAAAGAGTTTTATTTTCTTTAGCTCATCCTCTATCTATACAAGCTGATTCACTTTCGATCCTCACCATCTTGTTTACTATTAAAGATGAATCTGGCAAAATTGCTCGGGAGTATACATTAAATTGTAAAATTAATGGCAAGTAATACAGATTAGACATATTGGTCAGGAATAATTGGTGAATATGATGAAATATTTAATGGAACTTGCGAAATTAAGATCCAACTTAATAATGATTATAAACCACATGTTGCTCCTATTAGACAAATCCCTCCAGTTAGGTCCCCGTATCAACGTGCATTATGCAATTTTTAGGATGAGGGAAATTAAATCGAAATTCATCATCATCTTTGTATCTTCTAATTTTAGCCGCAGCAGCTTTTCTAGATGTGGAATATTTCATACCCCGTTTAGTGTTCATCTATCAAAGTCAACGGACTCTGTTATAGAATACGTACCTATAAATTCTCACCTGGACAACACACAATTCCACTTATTAGTAGAAAACCTGCCAGACCATTGTTTCTCGGTATTGATGGCGCTACCTAGACGGATTATATGTGTGGTAGTTTATAAACCCGTTTTAAGCATCAAGCAGTAAAAAAGTACGGGTTTTGCAAAGTTGCAGGTATACAATTACTTACGTATACATGCGTAAAATTAAGAAAGCCATGCCGTCCTAGAAAATTACTCTACCAGTTTGTCCAACTACCCCAATGTAACCATGTTAGAAACTTTAGCTATAGCTACCGTTTTATTCTGCTGCATATACGTACTTGCATATTAATATACGTATACATGGGAAAAGGTCCAGCGAGATATAAAACTTTAACTCGTAAAAAGTTTATCACTTCCCAAATACATAGCAAATTATTAACAAGGAACTGAAGTAAGTTCGGCTCGATCTCTGGCCGATGCTTATGTGAAAGGACAAAGGTAATTTATTGTGGTTCCTAATCGAATTGTCAAGTTCAAATAAATATAAATTTGATGTCATTACGGAAGAAAGTTTTTGGAAGCAATTTATTACAGTGCCATTACGTAGTTCCCTAAAGGAGGTATTTAACGGTTCTTCCTGTTTGGAATTTTTGAAATTTGAAAGAAAAAATCTTTATTGAAAAATGAAAAGCGTGTTAAAATTGTTTAGTGTTTTGATACTAGAAACCTATTAAGCCATTGCCTTCGCGTTTTTTTTCGGATGATACTTATTGCCGCCTATAACATAAGTGGCCTGCTGATGTGGCTAATATACAGAGCATCCTAAAATTTGAATAATAGAATACCTCTTACGCCGTAGTACATTTCAAGGAATGTAAGAGATTGCGTACCCTCACGAAGCAAGCAACGAAAACTGCATACGAAGGTTACGTAGATGACTTCCTCTAGAATAGTTGAGCGTAGGCTTTCACGACCGTAATGCATAGTAGAAATGTCTTTCGGGTGATGTCGTGTAGTTAATATTTTACTTGACGTTTCGCTGACCATCCTGTCAGCTTCTTTAGAAGATTTCTAAAGACTGTCTTTAGAAAGACAAGAGAGACAGTTTTTAGAAATCTTCTGAAGAAGCTGACAGGACGGTCAGCGAAACGTCAAGTAAAATATTAACTAGACGACATGACCCGAAAGACATTCCTCTAGAATTTTTGGATGAGCTGAGCAGTGACATGGAATTTGCCAAACCAAACGAAATTACGGATGCTTTGCAAGCCCCTTCTCTAGTGTCTCCAAAAACCAACTCCTCCAAATGTGACCTCGTCAATTTTGTTCACTTGCAACAACTTTTCTGTTGGTGCATTTAGTGAGCGTCGTCTGCAAAATAGTGTGAAGGACAGCGGTGAGGGAAGATGACGGAACGGAGGACTGCGGAGGACTTGTATATTGGAGGAAGTCGAATTGTCGTGGGCGGCCCTCCGTTACATCATCACCCACCGCCATTGGTGAAGAGGTTAAAATAAAATCTATATGAAGACACTTCAATCTGGTGTTTAGAACCTCGTGCCTTCCGAACGCCTTAAAAGTAAACACCAGAGAAACGAGTAACTGCTCGGATGTTCATTATTACAGACCTGAATGCGTAATTTACAACTTTGCTAAAGTGTTTGGGTATAAACGTTAAAAAATAGTCGGAGATAAGTGCTGCACAGCATAAAATCATATTCAAGGATACAGCAATAATAGCTATGGTTCAGCAAAGGAGACAATACATTTACATTCTACGTAAACCTGTAGCCGTAAACGTAAGATTACAAAGATGTGTAATTCTATTTATGCAAGTATCCATAAGGTTTATTCTTTGTGGTAGAGGTCATGTTCAATTTCGTCACAGTTTTCCCTAGCTGATTCCATTTTACCTCTTCACGCGGAATTGTTTGCTATTAATTCCTGTGCTTCGAAATTGCTTTTTACTAAATTATTAACCACGTTCTCTTCTCAAAAAGTCCACGTGCAGGTTGTTCTCTACAAACACTTCCGGTAATATAATTGAATTATAACAGCAGTAGCTAGTTATACATTCAGTCATCCAATTCATTCAAATAAAAGTAGTTATTTATTACATTCTTACCATTTCGACCTTGTTCGTTTTAAACCCTGTCAGCCAACAATAAAGGCGAAATTAAAATATCAGGACTCAACTGTAGCCGAAGGAAAACGCTTTAAAATAAACGTAAAAAAAATTTAAAAAAACGAAAATTAAGTGCATGTTATTGCTACTGAAGTTGTAGTTATACGGTACAGAGCACGTATTGGTTTCAAGAAAACGTGATATCTTCCCATAATAACTACACGTTTGCGAGTGCTGGTGTACATTCCAGAACTATTAAGGCCGGCAAATTAGCCCAATTTGAGCTTCAGGATCCGAGTAGATTGCGACGCCTCCTCACTTTACAAATTCATAATTACGTACGTACCTCGCAGAACTTTACTCGTCTTACATACCTACACGGATCCTCTATGCCTCTGTAGCGTATTCCATATTCTCGCATAGGTATATTGTTTTTCATTACGTTAGTTTAGTTTGTATTAGGAGGTTGTTTAGAACAAGCGATTTCAAAAAATTAATTCCTTACTGTAAGGATTTCATCTAAAAAAACGATTAATTAAGCTCAACAAAGCTCAAATATTAATCCGTAGCCTGTGTGCTGCTCTCAACATTCGTAAATCGACACTTTTGGATGCTTCTGTATTATGTTGGACGAAGAATCGCATAGGACATGGAAAAAGTTATGTTTATGCCTACAGTAGGAAGTTTCCTATGGTTTTACGCATAGGAAACAATAGTTTAATAGCAAAATTCAAATATAGCTGTTTATTTATCAGGGGTTATCGATTCTTCTATAGATGAAATTGTGTTAATGAAGATTGGCCGAACCAACCCAGGATTTTCTTCTCGATTGCACCTACACGGAATTCGTGTAACAATTACTGGTGATGATACCACGAACCAGTGACATATGAATCCTTAAGAGAGCGCCTATTGACTGACAAATTTCACTAATGCAGAGTAGATCAGCGCTTGTCACTCTATCCTCGAGGGTGCAAAATACGATAATGCTAGTACATGTATGTACGTCGCCTTTGTATAAGTATCGCATAGAATGTGCGAATATGGGTTATCCTTATATGAAAATGGGGTGTCGAATGAGATTTACTCGGCTTTTTACTACTTTGTCGTCGCACCAGCTTCTCGAGAGCTCTCTGTGTAATGTTTTTATTCGGAAATGTTTTTGTGTACACCATTATCGCAAATGAGTTTATTCAATATCAAAACATAATAGTTAATATAATAGCTTTGATTATTTACACAGCTTCTTGCACATAAAAAGGACAAGACTGTGTTAGATAGATTGGTTCATAGAAATAGGTTTTGAAATTTCAGCTTAACGGTTACATCACAAAGGAGATTGTACCGGTTTAGAGGATCTAGCTATACTTGTATTTTTGGTATCAACGAATACTCTTCGAAACCGCCGAAGTGAGTAGAAGAGCGGTGTGTTATGTTAACTGGTTGATATTTGTTAATCTGTTTTTTGTACTTTCTATTTGTTTTCATATTATTAATATTATCAGAAATTAGATAATCACCCAAAGTTTGGATTTTGTTTAACGTAGAAGACAAACAAACATAGGCATCCCGCTAGTAAAATAATAACAGTGCTTCTTATGGTATCACGATGTCTGATTTTGGCGGCCAAAGTTTATACATTTGATATACCAAGACAAATGGAACCATAGCCTTAATACTTTTCACATAGTTCATTTTTAAGCACTGAGTTAACCGAAATTGAGCTAACCGAAACTAGTACTTCAATAGTTTATTGAAGAAAATGTACTCCGTTTGTCCAATTAATTAATAATAATAAAAACATAATTTGGTCGAAAAGTATTAGTTCAAGTAACATTTAATTAATTCAAAGCGGTATCCTAACTATTGGTGTTCTTTAATTTACCCAAAAAGTAAATTTAAATTTACTGTAGCTAATCATGTTTCCTATCATTGCGTTGTTTCTCTAAAACTACAATCAACCAAATATGGTCAACTAAAAAGAGAGCTATTTGCGAACGCATTATGCTTACAGCCTGATGCACCATTTTACTCCTGCTTAGTTGAGCAGTTTTCATTATATTTCATGGGTTTAATAGTATTCCCATTTGAAGAATTAGCTCCGCCATTGCCATTTACCAAGAATTTAGGTTATTATTTCCTTCAACCCATGAGGTTTGCCATTAACCATCCTTGATATCCGCTTTAATACTAAGAGAAAACCTTCCTATATTAGTTGTTTTTAACCATTTAATGAAAGATATCTGAGTATAATAAGTGCATAATTGAAGCGCTCACATAAATCTAACGGTTACGACATACCTATGAACATGTATCTAATAATAGATAAACGACATTTAAGCACACTCAATTAAATTGGAAAGCTCAACTTGCGACTTCGCTGCATCGTAAAATGAACATAGAACGCTTCGCATCGTAAATAATAAAAAAAAAATGTTAGCGAAATGTTATAGAATCGATTAACTATTATAGTTCGCCTATCTTAAGGTACAGCTTATAAATGAATAATTATCGCACTGTAAAGTATCAGAAAGATATGTCAATGTCAGATGGAACGTACTCATATAAAATAATATGATTATCTTCCATAACGGTCATGGTCTACTTACAGAAGTTATAAGTGGCTGCAGGCTGTGGCATTTGAATTGAATTTAAGATTTATCGTTTCCTTCATCTAAAAATAAGTCGTGTACTTGTGTATCAGTAAAGACGCCTAATGGAGGTATTGAATTTGAATGCTATATTCTGTGACAATGTATATATTAGATTATTGCAAAACGATGGTGTGTCGAAAGTGGTCTGATATGTAAACGTTGAGATTCTAATTAAATCACGGTACTATCAGGAGTTATTGGAAATTAAAACAGGGCACGCGCAAATCCTTCAATATAATTTCTCCAATAGACTTTATTATTGACTTTTATTTAGGTCTGCTACCGGCAACTTATTGTTAGTCCGTAAAAAATAACACTGATTTCAATTGCTGATATATCACGTCTCTTTTATCTTAGGAAAAGTAAACAATAATTTTACCATTAAAGAAAGTCACTAAATACTTGTATCATTCGCTTGCCAAAAGTTGGCAAAATGTAAAATACTGGTTACTCAACTTCTGCCACTTTAATCGTCTAAAGATCATCTTTCATACGTTCATGTAGCGTTATTCTGCATGGTCAAGAGAGTCAAACACTCCGCGCAGAGTCAAACACTCCGCGCCAACTTTGCTCAGTGTTTTCCAATGAAAGCTTGTATTAACTGGCATAGGCGGTCGATATATTATGTCTACTGTAATGTTACGTTCCTTAATGTTGATTAACAAAGTGGCTTCGCTATTCCAAGAAGTTGTAGCACCTCTTTTGCACTTGCGCTTTCTTAGAGATGAATTCGCCTTTCCAATGCCCCTCTTTCTCTTTTAGACACAGAATCGTGGTATAGAACCATTGTTTCATCCCTAGTCACTATCTGACAGCTCAATGAAGTTTGAGCTACACTCGATACGTTGGTCCTTCTGAACCGCACTTAACGATTTTGTGATCCATTTTGCGGTAATTGCTCGAGCAGCGGCATCAATTTCTGAAATCCCTGTTTGCTCCCGTATCTTCTTAGCCTTCACTCAATATGATTTCCTCGACCAATCTGATGTTTTGTGGTGTCACTACAGCAAGAGATTCTCTGTCCAGAACCGGAACCTACTCGTATTCTTGTATTTTAATTTAACTCCGCGGACCACTCATCTCTCTCATGATATGCAACATACGTACATGTGGAGGAATCAAAATAAAAAAATCGTATATAAATATGTGCCCACATATCCGTTTAAGTTGAACGAGTCGCGGCAAATAAAGTAATTTATAAGACACGAGATGATAGAGTAGACAACAAAGTTGCGTAGGCGGTCTTTGTTGTTGCATCCGCAGTGTAGCATCCGAGCCTAAATTAATCAAATGCGGTGTTTTGCTTGTCGCACATTAACGGCTGATGGATGAAAAAGATGTATTTACGAGTATTTTCGGTTGTATTAAATTATATTCGAAAATTGAAAATATTGCATGGTCATTAAAGGTTGACTTTTAAAACTAACTGAAAACCCGAAAGTAACGGGCAAATACCGCTAGAATGTAGCATATTGTCATTCTTGCAGATGCCCGACAAATTCTAACTCAACATGAAGCTGGGTAAAAGGTTGTTCGGCAGACAGACAGATCGTATTCGTACTTATTTTACCGCATTGCATTAATTATTACGTATTTACTAGATATAAAACTATGCGAAGAGTTTACCGCTTCGTTTAGTACTTATCATTACGTGAAACATGCAAGAGAATTAACTCAAATTCGTCGTTCGGCAACGCGTCCGCTAGATTCAAATTCCTCCTAGCATAATAACCACTTACTGATATTAATAACCTCGAAACTCTACTGGCGAATTTTCTACGAAGCGTCAGCACTAAATTCTAGAAACTTGCATTCCATATGTTCTAAGTACGTACACGGTAGAAATAGAGAAGAGCGCAAACGGATATTGACTCATGTTTGGATGTTACGCTATTATGTTGTCTATGTTTAGACCTTCGGAAAAGCGATGAACTCGTACTGTCGGACCAGTTATTGCTATTATTGTTATTAGTAAAGTATGTTAGCCGCACAAGTGTTTTAGTAATAATAAAAAACAGACTACAGACACAGTTATCAAATTTCATATCATACACATTTGCTTATTTAAAAGTATTTCCTTTGGATACGTCCTTTGCGTCAATGTTATCCAATATTCAAATGACCATTGATTCATAGACGTTCTCTAGACCAGATGTATTGAATCTGCATGAAAGTTCTTCGATGCTATAAGAATATCTGTAAAAGAATCCAACTTAGCAGGATTCCAGACTTCCATCGTGACAGTAATTTCAAATTGCTGGGCAAATGATTATATATTTTGATACTGACCGATGATGCTGCAAACTTTAACCTACCAGAAAGATTTCCAACAAACCACTCGAGCATATTCACCGCCCATAGT